>VDFB02301228.1:0-47982 GCA_007258455.2 Sequoia sempervirens
CATAAGGATTCCTTCTCGCATTCTTGTTCAGCCAGAAGACGAAGAACCTCCATCTCCCACGGGCACTGAAATTCTGGAGTCTAACAATGAGGTTGATATTCTAGTTAGTGGATTTGAAGAGGGAATGATTTCCGCTCTCAAAGGAATTCAGGAAATTCCAGACGCACAAGATATTCAGGAAGAACAAGACATCGAGCAACCCACTATCCCAGATTGGCTGAAGGAGAGACTGAAAATAAAAGAACAAGAAGAAGTCCCAAAGGAAGATGACATGACCGATTTCCTAGCCAGATTGGAAGCAGTCAGTGCAAGGAAGCCTGCCAGAACATTCTCCACTATCCAAAGAGATGAAGCTGACCATCGAACAGTGCAAATTGTTGTACTGACAGTTGATAAGACAAGGGAGGATATTACTCCTCAGGGATATGCCATCACCACTGTCGACTTGGGCCCAACCACGAAAGGATAGGAAGTGGAAGACGTAGATAACTCAGTTGCTACTATCAAAGCAAGGCTAGAAAGGGAGGTAGCAAAGAAGAGGGAATGCAAACGAGAGGTTGAACGACTAAAAGAGTATATTCAACATTTGACCAAGCCTCTCGATCAAACCAGCTCAGCGGCTCCTCCATTGATGAACACTTCCCAGGAGACTTTCGAAGAGGAGAAGACTACAGCCAAGGAGACCAAAGAATGGATACTCAGCAAAAGTGAAGAAGTGGCTGTATTTGCAGAAAAACTGGCATTGGCATATGGGCAGACTTCCTCTTTGCTCTCAAGAATTGCAACTCTAGCAAAAGCGTGGGACAATTCTCAGGATATCCGGGATAGGATTATTCCGTGCTTCAAGGTGCTGAAAGGAGTTTCGAAGTAGGAACTAATTGATGGGAATGTTATTACAGCAGGCGCTGTGTATGACTTCAACAACTGATACATGGCATTGATTACACGAAATGAAGCCTTGGAAAAGGTGAAGGCCGATACCATCAGAGTTGAAGAGAGGACGAAGGAAATCCGGGAGAAGATTCTATCTATAGCTGTAGATGCACTTGAGAAGGACATTGTTTGGGCAAATAATATGCAGCTTGAAAACTTGAAGTGCACAGTTCAAGAAATCTTCTTCGCCACCACTGGGCCGATTCTCAAGCAAAATTTGACTAAGGTTGCCGAATTCTTGTCCATCTGGCGTGCCTTCCAGCGACAAGAATTAGAATGGGAAATTGTTTTTGCAGAATGCTCGGATGATTTGGACCTGTTGGAATACAAGGTCAGCATGTTGCCACTTTTCACGATCGAGGAAGTCAACACGATAGTTTCCAGATTCGTCTAGTACAATGCCACTCGACAAGATAAGGATGTGCCCCCACAAAGATAGCTCCTCACACAAGTTCACTCACTGTTTGCTTGTTGTTAACTAATTGTATTATGGGAAACCCTAATTAGGGTTATTGTCTTTTAATCTCTGCCATTGATCTTGAATTAAACTTGGCTGTTTATTTCAGTTTAGGAACTCTATATAAACTCTTGTTTTCCCATTTCATTGCAATGGGAGAGAGACTTATGAAATTGTTGCTTAAGACTGCTTTGAGAATAAAAGTTCATATCGCATGAGTTACTTTGAATCCTTCTATTGTCAAGTGGTTGCATGGTTCCATACTTTTCTTCCATATAGAGTAGATTAAAGTAGTATTTGATTTGAATGCAAAGTTAGATGAATGATAGATTGATAGTATAAATTGGTGGAACTTTCGCTCATACTTTCTTTGGATGGATGATTTTCTTTCAATGTGTAAAGTTAGACTGAGCTGATAATGTGGATGCTTCAATTGCTTACTTTGAATAATATTGTTCTCTTGATGGTATCATTCTTGGTAAGAAAATCTTAAGCGCAAATCCCAAAAGATTGCACTTGCTTTGTGTAGTTGTCGTTTTCATGGCAAAACAAAGTCTTGTTCCTTAGTTTCACTTAATCTTACCGTCTCTTGACTTCATAGGCGTAGTATAGGACTTCTAAACCCTTATCCTTTTTTCCTTTTTTTAAAATCTCAAAATTGAAAATCCAAAAAAAATAATAGAGCATTCAATGTCAAATCAACCTAAGTCCTTGCTTTTGAGCAATTTGTTGACAAAGGTCCCTTTGTGATACCAGCATATCACATCATCCATTGAGCTTATCCACACTTGCCTAAAGAAACATTGGAATTACCGTATGATTTTTCTTGCAATCTTAGCATATGAGGTAGTTTTTCAAGAGAGGATAGAGCATCTTTGGATTCTTTATTCTAGAGTGTTCGGTGTGTCATAAAATGCACATCAATAGTTCCTTAATCCCTTTCCATAGTACAATGATGACATAAAGTGAAATTGCACTTGGCGAAGGGAATTAAAACTCACATTGTTCGATCCAAAGTTAACACTCATTTCATTGTATGACATGCACAAACAGTTTTAATTGTACAACCAAAGGAGAAGATGTCACCGTATGGCTTAAGGACCTCATTTAGATCGTATGACGCTCCAACGTACTTTATCACATACCATCCTTATGGCATCAACATCTTCTAATGGTATGGCATCAACAGTGCTTCGTTAGACAATTCCAATCACACCCCCCCGTACGGTAGAGCATACAACAACAGAGTATCCGACATATCGTATAGTGACGACATGGAATGTATAACGTATGATTGAGGGTAAAATCCTTCATAGTACAACTGGTAGAAAAGACCATCGTACGACTTGGGAAAGTTTCTTCCATGTATGGCCTTTATGTCTCCACAATGTATGATTGAGTTTATCAAGGTATGATGTTCACCATTCATTGATTTCTCCTACATTGTATGGTCTATCTTCATCACTCCCATACGGTTTGGCTTCATCGCCACAGTATGGTCTCTTCTCGCCACCATACAATCTATTATCCACTCCACAATACGATAGGAAGGGAAGCAAAGTGAATGGAAAGCATTTCTTTTCATTGTAAGGCAACTTCATTCCCCTATTGTAGGGCTTGGCTACATCATTAGGAAAACACAATTCCCCATCACACGACAATCAACCATTGTACAACTTCCTTCCTTGGTTGACATCATACGTTGGTTAAACAGTGCAAAATCTTTATTTTTTGGCTTTGTTAGGATTGTTTTTTCTCTCTTAAAAATTCATGAAAATGAGGTGCGCCATGAAGTCGTGTTTGCTTTCGAAGGTCTTAAATTGCGCTTGGTGGTGGGGGCTCCACCCCTTGACCTCGCCTTGTACCGCAACAAGGAGCGCACCAGGGGCAGTGCCCTCAGACCTCGTGACTTTTACTTCTAGAGGGGATGATGAAGTTAGTGTGCAATGTCTGTTATTATGTTTCAATAATATTGGTTATCCAATTATGTATTAATTGTTTGTTGGCTTTGGGTAGTAATAAGCATCGGTTGGTCAATGGTTGTGTTCCTCTTGGCAATTGTCGGGTCCTTTAAATAGATTGTGTATCATCAAAGAAAGTAATATGATCTAGTTGGATTGACTTTGATCCTTGGCTGACCATCTCTGGTCTTCTTTTGCAATAATTTCATGTGCGAATAAAGATATACTTTACTCTTGCATCTAGTATGTATTGTCATATCTATTATTAATTTTGGTATTCATTTTATCAGACAGTAAACAGCCAGCAGCTCTTTGAGTGGTAGGATGGCAACTTTTAATATTGAATAAATATCCTTGTTATCATACGTATATCAGCAAAAGTAGGCACTTGGCATTCAAAAGCCGAGTTTTAGTGAAGGATGGGATGGCAGTTTTACTACACATCTTCTGATTTTTTGCAAAGTATTCTTAGCTAGGGTTTGGCTAATGTAAAGATCAGTATTCTAAGAGTGAATCAAACATTTAGGTTTTATGTGTGTTACTGATTTATGGCCCTATGTTCATGATTTAAGGGAAGTTTCAGCCATTTTGGAGAAGATATATCAACATATTGAGGTTGTATGGCAACTTTGTCAAGTGAGAGTTTTCAGCTGTTCCTTCAAGCTTATTCATGGCAGATTTTAATGACAATTTGTTGGGTGTTTATTGCTGATTCCACCAAGTCTTGAACCTAGGCTTTTGCCCTACCTTTGTTGAAGGGATTCAAACATGGTTTTTCAACTTTGGCAAACCCCTTGGAAGCAGTTCTCACCCGGTAGGATGGATCAGAGCAGATAGAGTATTAGTTTCTTTAGGGAATTGATGGGTTTCAAAAAGAGAAAATACTTCATAATCACAATGGAGATTCATGCATCAATTTGCTATTTTTAGTAGTTGTTTCTAAAGGTTCTATTTCTAGCTAGCAGATTGGGCCTTTGGTTCTAGTTTTAGCTAGGACATCAAGCCTATTTTAGGTCACTTTTAGTTTATTTTATTTTTTCTTTAGGATTTTTTTTTGCTTTAAAATACTTTCGTTCCTACCTTTTAGAAGCTTTAAGCATTTGTACTTTAAAAATTTGATTTTTGGAATAGATAATGGTTATCCTAAACCTCAAAAATTGGGCATCCTTTAACCTATAAACAAATGCTTTATGAACACAATATTTTTAATGATAGTTTATGTTACACTTATGTTGCTGAAATTGTTATTCTAGTTGGTTAATCATGTTTGTGATTTCATTGATTAAACTGAAATTGAATAATAGTATCAGGTATTGTATTGAAGTTATTTATTCAACTAAGTGATAGCTTTGTATACAACTTAGTTGTTTGGTTTATGAATCACATGTCATCTTGTGTTGCAGTTGTAATTTTTTTCAGAATCATATTTGCATTGAATTGTTGGTCTTTCCTTTAGCCAATAGAAAAGTGATGTTTGTGTGTTCAGATAGTTTGCTTTCATTCAAAATCTTTAAATTATTGCTTATGTGGCAAGAGCTATTTCTAGTCTTGTGCTCATACTCAAGGAAAAAGTATTGGGGATAGTTATTTCATTTATGCAAAACCCCTTGAAAATAATATAGTATAATATCTATAACTGCATATTCTTTTTTTTTTGTTGTTGGAGGGTTTTATTTCAAGCCCATAGAATCATTTTAGCTACCTAATACAAGAGCACAAGCCTTAGGTTGAAACCTCTTTGACTGAGAGCTAAGGATTGAGGGGTGTCCATTTTGCCAAAGTTGCCTGGGGCACAATCCCAGCCTCATCCCTTATGGTGTCGGGGCTTTGCATTCAGCTAGACTTGATCCCTAGAGGGCTCATTTAGAACCATTCAACTTCACCAGTAGACCAAGGGCCCATTGACATAACTGCATACTTTGTCTATATCTTAGTGTCTAGAGTAGTTTTAGATCTTAGGAAGCTTCCCTTCTATATCTTAGTGTCTAGAGGGATTCTACACCAAGTTGCAGGGATTTTCAAGCACAAGGTAGGATTCCATGACCGTTTTTAAATTTTATTTTTATTTATTTTTAATTAGTTTCATATTCATATTCTAATTTTGTTCTTAATTTCATTGACATGGCTGCAAGTGCATTAATATATTAAATTTTAATTGTTCAATGTTTATTGTTCATTGTTCATATTGTCATCAAGATTCAACGTTGAAATTTGAAATTTAAAAAATTTAGAATAAAAATCATATTTATAGACATGGCTGCAAGCTATCATATATTTTCTTTCTTTATTTAAGTTTACTGTTTTACAAATTTGAAATTAGTAAACTAGTAAATTACTTTCTGTTTATATGTTCAAATTTATAATTTTTTATTGACATTTGTCAAACTAGAATGAAACTTTTGTGTATCCTCTGCTTTTGCGCTTCATGCAACTTGAAGTAAGAAAAAACAAAAGTGAAATCCTTGGTTGACAAAGATTAAGAACAAAGATTTTAATTTGTGTATACTTTGCTTCTACGCTTCGTGCGACTTGAAGTAAGAAAAAGAAAAGGAAAATCTTTGTGTCTTAATCCCTTGCATCATGCTATGCAGCTGCATGCATAGTTTGAATATAAATTTTAATTTTAAAATTATAAACTAATAAATTTTATATTGTTTATTGCAGTGTCACAATGAGTTCTCATGGCATGAGTGAGGATGAGGTTGAGGTTCACTCACACAGTGAAACTGAATCTGATTATGCACCTAAGGTTGATGAAAATATAGAAGCAAAGAAGGGTGACCGTGAGACCCAAACCACAAGTTCCATGGTCAGTGCAACTGCAAATCTGAATTGCTCCTCCACAATACTGGTAGATTTTGCTAAGGGTCCCTTTGATCCTAAGTCTCCTTTGAAACAATTTGCAACAGAATTACAGAGCAGACCTGGGACATTTGGTTGCACAATGTTGTGGAAGTGCCACTTTTGTGGCCTTGAGTTTTAGGGCAGCATTACCAAAGTTGATGCCCACCTCCTTCATATCTGAGGAAAAGGTGTGGATATATGTGAGTTTTTGGTGTCACCAAAGAACTTGAAATTCAAGGCTAAGATATGTTGGCTATGGGGTGTTGGTAGTGAAGACAATGCAGTTGCATCTATATCTGCTTCTTTGTCTCATAGGCCAAGGGGTCATCTAAGCCAACCACGCTATTCTACCTCTACTTTGCAAAGGCAATTTACACGTATGCCATCTTCTACTTTAGGGGCCCATGCAACAGAGGTTAGGGGGAAACACAAGTTGATAACTAATGTTCCTAACCAAATAGCTGAATTATTCAATGTGCATATGAAGGATCATGCAGATGATTCCATTGGAAAATTCTTCTTTGCTAACGACATTCCATTCCATGTTGCTCGATCTCCTTATTATAAGGAGGCGATGGTGATGGTAGCAAGGGCAAGACAAACATATGTGCCACCAAGGGAGACAAAATTGAGGACTACAATCTTGGATAAGAACTCTTCCTAGATAAATGTGTTAATGGAGAAAATGAAGGAATGTTGGGTGGCAAATGGATGCAGTATTGTCATGGATGGGTGGACAGACATGGGCATCCTATCATCTCCTGTAGCACTTTCGCATTTGATTTGACAGGCATTTAGTGCATTGCCGCCTTGCCTTACTTGCGTGCGTGCTTTTCAAAAGGTACGGTGCATTAGTGCTTCTTTGCATTTTAAGAGAATTCTTGAAACCGGACTATAGTTTACAACAACATAATGGAATTGGTGGCTCGATTCCAAGACAGAGTAGGGGAAGAGGGTGAAGAATGTAGTGAAGAGTGATTTTTTTGGGTGATGTAAAATACATAATCTCGATCATTACTCCAATTTTCTAGGACATTAGATATAGGGATGTCAATGCACCTAGCCTTGGAGAGGTGTATGAGTGCATTGATTCTATGCTAGGCCAAATGAAGGCTTCCGTGCGAGAGGACTACAATGAGCATGTCTAACCAATCATTCATTAGCGATGGGAGAAGCTCAACACTCCCTTGAACATGGATGCCTACACATTGAACCCCGAGTGGTATGTGCAAAAGCCTGGTAAAGTTACACCCATACAGGATGCTGAGGTGAAGGAAGGGTTCAAGAAGGCCATCTAAATGATGAATGATCCTAAACAGGCTAGCATCATTCATACTATGTGAACAAAATTTGCCACTCTTAGGGGTTATTATGAGGAGGCCAAGATGGATAGGGGAACTATGGCACAGGAGGACCCAATTTTGTGGTGGACTATGATGGAACCAATTGTATGACTACATCTCTATCCATTTGTTTGCTATCTCAGGGTTCTAATTCTTCTGCTGTTGAGAGGAACTAGTCTAGTTATAGCTCCATCCACTCCCTTAAGATGAACATGCTTACCTTTAGGAGAGTAGAGAAGCTTGTGGTTGTACGTAGTGTCTTGCGTCTCATTGACCGCAAGACGCTTTTGTATAAGCAGAGTCTAGCAGCGTGATGGGATGTGGAGCCAGAGGAGCCAACACATATTGATGAGGGTGCTACACAAATAGGGCTAGATTTTATTAGTATGGAGGAGCTTGACCATGTGGAGTTTGAGTCCAACATTTCTAATGATGAGGAGTTTGGGGATGATGAGAGGCCTCACTTCACTCCATTTCGTTATTTTGAACATTTTGATTTGTTATCATCATTTCACTCAATGTAATCATCATTATGAAATCTTGAATATAATATAAATTTCAAATTTGACATTTTCATTGTTCAATGTTAAATTGTTAACGTTCATTTCAAACTTCAAAGTTCAAATTTTTAAAGTTTTTAGCTTAGTAGTTTCTAAGTTTTAAGTTTTAACTATTACTAGTTTACCAAGGTTTCATTTGTAATTCTTATACATCTTTTTATAACTATTTTTTCAAGTACTATATGTATTTCAGTGCCGGCCCCCCACCGCCATGCCTCCATCATTCCCCCACCATCCCCAAACTTAGGCCCTTAGTCCCCCTGTCCCCAAAACCCATACTTGCATCTCTGCATCCCCACATCCCCCCATCAGGAAACTTCGTGGAACTATGCTAAAAATTGCATGACCAAACTTCGTTTCTCCTAAGTATATTACTCGTAAAGAAAGGAACCTAACAATTATTCCTAACAATGTTATCTTCTAAAGAATCCCATAAAATCATGTGGTATAGAAAGTGACCTCAAGATGTTATTGCATTGTGAGGAGTGCGTGACACTCATCTTCAAATAGCAAGAAATGAATTCCATCTTTTTTTGTCATCATACAAATTAATATCTTATCTATTCATTTGATAAATAAATAATATTGGAGATTGAACAAAGGGAATTATGTGACTGTAATCCAAAGTTAGAGATATTATTAGCAATGAGACATGAACCTTACAAAATCATTTTGGTAACTTGTAATGTCCCCATTTTAGCCCTACGCTCTTTATTTGGATTTAGCCTATTTCCGGAAATCCGTAGGCTAAGCTGAAGCGGAAAATTAGGGTTTCCTCTTTCAGATATTGCTCAGTTGGCATTCAGAGGTTGTTGTGCAGACTTACTATTTACATAAGTTCCATGTGCAGCAGTGCATGGGCAGCATTTGATCACTGAGTTCAGGACATAGGTGGTTTGGGCAGAACACTGGTGGGCATTTGGAACTGTGCTGGCAGGTAAGTGGCCATCAGTGGCTGGGTCATGTTCATGCATGGAAAGAATCATTTTGGTGGTTTGACTTATCATTTGGGTTTCTGTCACTTTGGACAATTTATAGTGGGAGTTTGCAGCATGCAGCTGGGGATTGTTTAAAAAGAGATCATAGAAGGGTTGAACATTTAATATTTATATTAAATATTTTATTATAGAGATGTCATCATTCCATCAAGGGTATGGAGGATAGAAAGTACTTGGGCTGGGAAAGGATGTGTTGTTTTCATGTTGAAGGGCCATTCATGGTAGCATAATAATTAATTCTATCTTGGGAAGACTATTGTGCTTAGAATTGTGTGCTCCATTGGGACAGCCACAAGCTAACTATGGGTTCAGTGGATGATTAGGACTGTTTCAAAAGTAGGCATGGTATAAAGGTTGAGTTTGTTTGTTGTTTGCTGGGTTATGTGAACAGTTGAGACTCTTAAGACAGGTATTTTACCCCCATTAGGGCATTGAAGAAATCCATTCCTAGGCTGAAGGCGACCCTCTTGGCAAAGTTTGGGAATTTATTTTGCAGATTTCAATTTTTAATGCAAGATTGACCTTCCTAGAAGGCCGTACCATTGTTGGAGGTGTCTTGGAGTTTGTGCTTGAACATGTGATGAGCTTTTGATGCAATTTTAGTGCATGATACTGGGTGCCATCCTCCCTAGAAGCAATTGCAATTTATTTCAGACTCTTTGGAGGTATTTTGAAGGGGTTGTGAATATTTTAATGTGTTACATCTTGCTGGTTATGAGTTTTATAGTTGCTGGTAATGTTATTTCAGTTTGCTGTTTATCATACCAGCTTATCAATAGTACAAATTTTGACTTGTAATTTTGTAGTTGGGAAGTTTAGAAGTTGGGGAAACCATCTTTCTTCATTTGCATTGATTATTCAATTGTAACACTTGGTAAGTTGCAGATAATTTGCATTGTAAGACTGAGAATTAGTAGTACTAATCCAGTCAATAATATTGCTGCATTTATTTTGTGATTTTAATGCAAACACTATAACCCCTGGATGGTTTACCGCTAGTGTGGAGAATAAACTTTGTAATTCTCATTGTACCCACTGAAAAAGTGGAGAATCCCCACTCAAGAGTGGATGCTCGCCGCAGCGGATGAATTAGTTGAATTGTTTGTAGTATCCCCCCACTGTTTAAGTGGTTGAGCGGAAATCTTTATGGCTGGTTCACGGCCTAAGTTCTTTCAGTTTTGTAATAAGTACTCTGCCATATGTTAGCACCTCGCCTTCAAAAGGATTTTGTGTGCACATTCTTGGCGTTGAGTTATATCTTTTACTTTCCAGTTGTAATTGTTAATGTTATAGCAGCTTCGGTAGTTCCTTCCAGCTCACCTCCTTCGTGGAAACATAAGTTGAATGATAGCCGTTGGCTATTCAACTTATACTTATTGTTTTACATTATTCATTATAGCCGACATGTGAGAATATGAATTCGTCTTGGTCACTTATTAAAAGGACATTTATTAAGGCCGACATTCTTCATGAATATACTTCTGGCCGACATCCTTTGTGTTTTGTAAATAACATTTATCTTGGGCCGACATTATGAGATGAGGAGGTGCGACCTCCCCAACCTGTATATTTACTCCTTGTTTCGTCTATTGTAAACAGCCAGGAGAGTTCGGTCATTCACTTCAATTCAATTTGATCAAGTGCAAGAGCGAATCTGTCAAGTGCAATATAAGTATCAAGTGCCAATGCGAACACAAGTTGCAGGGCGGAATATGCAGCGCTATTAATGTATTCAGTGTGAACATCTTACAGTGATATATATACAGTGTGAATATCTTACAATTTATCTGCTATCGCATCTAGTGTCGATGCTGAATTTTGGCCTTGTGAGTGGCCTCATTGTAAAGCAAATTGTTGCCATGATTTATATATAAAAGAGAGATCTTTGTTGCTGGGTTTTTCTCCCTCAAGAGGAGGGTTTTCCCAGGGTATATGCTGTGTTATGTTGTCTGATTATGAATTATTTTCTGTGCAATTAATCTGATCATGAAAATCAACAGTAATCAATTTCAGTATTGAGTTATTTAGATCCTAGGGATCCTTTGACCATATGCCTGCCCCTCTTCCTTTAGTGGTTTTAGGGCGCATTCTTGGTTAGAGTTACTATTCCTCATCGTTTCAGTTTTGGAGCTAACCTTAACGGGTGCGTGTTGCATTGTAATTGATACTGAAAATCAAGAAAAAATTAAGGGGCATATTTCATAACCAAACTAAATAAAAGCTTGCATGAATAGACCAAGGATATTTGCAATCTCAAAAAATTTAAAAGAAATTGTATTTTATATAAATGAATTAAATGTTGAGGTCTAGAACAAAGCATTATTTGGTAGAGTGTGGCAATGAAGGCAATTTTCTCTTTTTAACAAAATTTATTAGCATTTGTAATGGCCCTAAATTCTCTCCACTCCCTTGTCATCCACAATGCTTGGTTCTATGCAACATGCAAATAGAAGCAAACCCGAAACCACAAATAGAGCTTCTATTTATGTAGAGGATGAAATGCCATTACAACCTATAAATGTGCAATTGTTTGCAAGCAAATGACGATAATTATTATTTTTAGTTTTTTATCTAGTAGGTGGTATTTTTTTTAAGACTTTTTCGGAGGGGGATGATTGACCATCCTTGATGTTTCCTTCTCGTCTTGTTGCCATTACTTGCCATGAGTCACACTGTAAACTCGCTGGAAACTCAGATCAGAAACTCAGTGAGAAAGGTCAAACTACTTGGTCCAGAAGATCACTCGCGAGTACTTGGCAATTTTTAAATCTATGGTTACACCTGATTGTACTTCAAGGTGCTATGGTGACACATAAGGGTAGGCCTAGGTCAATGCATTGGCACAAAGTTTGACCCATACTTCTGGGTGTTTCTATGACCAATACAAGGCATTCTAACTATGGGAATGGAATTTGGGTCTTTGATGTGAAACTAATCATTCTCTATCAGTTGACCCAAACCTGGTGGGCAGTTTTATTAGTTTAAACTTTAAACTTTAGGTTTTGAAGTATTAAGTTTATTCTTTAATGCTTTAATAATGAAATATTATAAGCATTTGGGTGCAAAGTAGTAATTTGTAAACTTACGATATTATATGACTTTCCATTACTTTTTTTAACATGTTTTTATGCTAGGTTGATTTGGTGAGTAACATACTAAAAATTAGTAAGTTTGCTGGATAAATACTAGCAACCATCTGTTAATACACATTACTAAGTAGAACAAATATTAATCAAACATTACTGCATGGCTATTTATAAAACCCTGAGGTGATGTGGGTAAGAGCTATTTATGTTTTGTTGTGATGGAAATTGCCACTCAGAAATCTCCTTATGATAAGCTGCACATTCTTTACTAATTATGCGTGGAACATCTAGACATAATTGGAGCTTGAGGAGGTGAGAGAATTTGTGATCTTTGGTCATGATCCCATCTTGCTTTGGAAATTGTAATTTGTGTGTTAACCTCAACAGGCTTGATAAATATTTCATTGCAGACTAAGTTCAGCATGCCCCCATTGCATCAAAGTATCGCTTCCTAGAAATTTCTTTTCCTCTCCTTTTACTCCAGGGTATCTCTAAAATAATGTTTCTTCAGAGGCTTTCCTTTGTGTTGATGGAAGGTTGCCACGTTCATATTTTATATCATTCCTCCTCATGTAACACATCATTACTCATTTCTTACATTCTAATCCTCCTTTTTCTCCCTGGAGTTTGTTGAGATGGTCCATTTCTTTCTTTTACATCTGCTCTCTTGTTCCATGCTTGTTGCCCAACATCTTTAATCTCTCCCCAAGTAATCTGAGTATAGATACGACAGTAAATAATATTCCAAGAAGAACACTTGATGTCTGAGTAGTATTAAGTTGTCAGTTTCCCTCTTTCATTAAACAATTACAGTTTTTTATGTTTATGAACTATTGGTTCTGTTAATTAATAATTTGATGTTATTACACTAATTCTTGCTATTTGTTTTGGTCCTTGGTATGAATTTCTTGTTTCAGCTTGGAGGTGGATACCTATATGGACTTACTGTTGGCTTTATTGCGGATTCAATTGGGTCTACAGCTGGTGCAACAGCTGCATTCATTGTTGGTAAAACGGTTAGTACATTATCTAGATACTTTTTTAACTGAAGGGTAATTACTCTCAAATTTACCAAAGCAAATTGTCCCATTAATTATATTGAAGGAGAAATAGTGGATTAGTTCTATGGCAAAGTAACTATGGTGATTGTCTTTGGTCTTCATTATAGAATGTAGATCGTGTGCTTGAAAACTTGATGACAAATCTTTAAGCCTATTTAAAACCCAATAAAAGACAAGATCTAACTTCTGTTTCATTCTTTCTTTTGCAGTTTTTCAACTTAATCATTTATGTTTAGAAACTTTGTCCATGATTGTAAAGTTCCTGAGCTAATTTTTTTGTTAGTCTTCTAAGAAATACTTAATGAATGGTAACTGGAATGCATGTTCAAATTTTCATAGAAGGAGCTAACACTTTTCTTTGCATGACATCTTGTTTAATATTGCATAATATTTTGGGAGATACACAACATCTTTGAATGTTATATATAAAATGTATATTCATTACATAGAAACAGTAGGTCTGAGACTTATACAATGGACTATAACTCAAAGGATAAATCAATACCATCCTGAAGAGTTGAGACAACAGAAAATTACGTTTTCTTGATTTCCTGCACTTCTGGAAGGCTCTGGTTCTGTTATAAATAATCCTGTTGCTGCAGCGACCAGCTACACAGTCCAGGTATCTCTGTAAACAGATAAATATTAATATCTGTTGTTCTGTCAAATAGAAAGGTGCCAAAATCACTGTTTTTCCCTTCCAGAACTTCTCACATCCCTTTGAAAAATCGCCATGCTTCCTCAAATCTGCAAATTATCAGCTAGTTGAGTGCTGCAGCTAGCAACTGGAATGCTGAACTGCAAACCCTATATTGACCTTCTATTTTTCACGCCCTACTCTCAGAATGCTGTGACCACTTTTCAATATGGCGTCTAAACCAAGGTTAGGGTGATGTTAGAGTTTAAACCCTTAGAAATGTACCAGCAATCCTCTTAATTGCTTCCTCTTGTTCTCATGCCTCCCCAAATCCACCCAGCTGAAGTTTACTGGCAGCAACACCCCATAAATATATTTCCTTTTTGAACAAGTAACTAATCATTTTCCACAACCTTTCCAAATCACCCAGCCAGAGATGTAGATAACCTGCCAAATAACCTCCTACTATTCTCCAAATTTGTCCAGCAAGTAATCAAAATTAATCCCAAGCACAGACCTGCAACTACATCTACGGCTTGTAATCTAGCAGCCAATATGTGATCTGATTATGAAAACAGCTTATAACCCTTCATCTCTATTACCTTCACATACCTCTTCCAAGATTCCTTTCTCTTGCATTTTGGAGTTTGCTTCCACTTTTCTCCACCAACAACCAATCAAGGTTCACTCTCAGTTGAAGCTTTGTGACCTCCCATCTCTTAATGAGTGTGTTTACTCGCTAAGGGGTAATTGCAGTACAGAGTACACTAAGTTACAGAATAGCATTGAAAGCATAAAACCAGTCACATAACAATTGCACAGAAATATGTTTGAGATTCTTATTCATATGATTGCAACATTACAATGTATCACATCTGTGCTAGTCCTCGATTACATCACATTTGGCACTATAAATAGTTAGCCGGGTTGGTTGAGGATACCAACTGTCGGCAACCACCCGATCACTAATCATTAACGAGGACTAATTCCCGACAAAACATGTATTATTTTATTTTATTTATTCTATTACTTTTTATTTGCTTTTAACTAATTATGCTGATTACAGAGTGCCCTTCTAGTTTCAGCAAAGAATGAACTCCACAAAGCACTGAAAATTAGCAAGCCAATCAAACTTCTCCAAAATCAATTATACGTTTGGCCATAGCCAATGTTAACGATACCCTTAATGGTTTGATGCATGCCATTGATCTTCAGCACAAGCATCAAGATCTTAATTAAGAAAATTATAGATTGCTGATACAAAATCTCCAAGGGACAAAAGATAATCAGCATGGAATCATGAATTGTTTAAACAAACAAAAGGGTTTGCAATCTTTAGGCACAGTTATTAGAATGTTCTAAATAAGGTTGATGCTATTGAATGAGTTTGGAATGCTGACCATATGAGAAGAGAAGACAATTTCCTAAAGGAGCAACTAATACAGAAAAAGAAGCCCCTAATCAGCAAACAATTCGCTAAATGATCTTGCCACTTCCTCTGAGCACTAGAAAATGCATCAGGGCAGCTGAAGTGATGTACAAACAGATTGGATTTGGAACCCAGAGTGTCATTTGTCTGCTGTTCCAACCTTTGGGAAGAGGTTCTCGACCAATCCTAAAACTGACAGCTGAGGCTTTAACAAGATCTCTTTTGCTTCTTTTGTATTTTATCAAATTTTTACTGTACTGCTACTTCTGTAGTCTCTCTTTTGGTAGATCTGCTAACAACTACATTTATGGAAAGCTAGGGTTTGATTATGCATGTTCTCTTTGATCAGTTTTAGCATGCTTGATACACATACAAGGGCCCTTGTAATCTACCCCTAGAAGCTAACTTTATTTACAATTAGTATAGACACTTTTTCATTATTTAAATACAAGGGTTTTTAGCATTTAGAATTATAATACCCATTCCTTTTATGCATCTTTTGGAGGTTGTCATTTACTTGGGTTAAGGATTTTTCTTCCTTGTTTATTATTTTCTTTCTAGCTTGTAATGTCTCCTTTCCTAGGTGGTGGTTCAAACACAGTGGTTAGTCTATGAATTGGTCCCCGTAGGCTAACAGGGTGTTCAAAGGACCCCTTCGAGGGTGATCTTTTTGTTCTTTAGCAGGCCTTTCGGTGTTTATTTCAATACTCTTTAGCTCAGTGTCCCAGTTTATTTGTGGTGTGCCTTTTGGAGGCCATTTTGGACACTTTGACACACACTTACTATTTTTAGTAAGTCACTTGAATGTGTTGCTCATACTTACTATTTATAGTAAGTCATGGGTATGGTCAGCTGGCAGAGTTATTACTTTTGGCATGATGGCGTAATTATATCCTGGAGTTATTTTGGTTAATATTGGTCCTATGCATTTAATATTAATAACGTCAAATAATAAAGTTAAATTAATTAATTAAAATTTATGCGTTATTAAAATATATTAAAAGGGGACTTTATATTTAAAAGGATATAAGCAATTTTAACGTGCACTTTATAATATAAAGTTAAAGTGCCAATTTAAAAGGGAGATATAAGTGACTTTTTAAAGGGACGTTATTTTATTAAGTTGTGCATCAAAATTAAAAGAATGAAAGATGGGAAATGAAAGTAAATTAAATGAAATGAAAATCAAATGCAAATTGAGCATGGAAATATAAAAGGGCAATGAAAGCTCATTTTGCACATTCATTCATTGTTGAAGAAGTTTATTTTGATAAGGGTTTTGCTGAAGACTGGACGAAATCCCTTAGGAAGAATAGCTCGGTATAGGAGTGAGAGATCTCCCAAGCCAGCTTGCAGACTACTTCACTCAGAGGTTGTTCTTGTGCTTCAATGAATTTGCAGGAGAGTTTCATATTCAAGGGTTTGAAAGATTTATCAAAAATTTGCACATATATTGTTCATCATTGCTAGGCAAGGGTTTGATGATTTAATTGCTGCCATATATTGGACGCCAAGTTCAAGGTTTGATGATATTCTTTCTACTGTTAATGGTGAAGACCCGGTTTGGATTGTGCATGGGTTTTGAGTATGTAGATTGAATGTTTGGGGAGCTGTCCATCGCATCATTTGTATTTCAGAGAGGTGTCTATTCTGCTGTATGACTGCTGCAAACTTTATACTTCATTTTCACATCCATTTTCAAAGGGTTTCAAGGCATATCTTACCTGTGAGTTCATGAATTGTAACTCCCTGATTTTCTGGGTATTGTTGTTTTAGATAATAGGGGATATTTTATGAACTGGGTTGTCAATATTTTGTGAAAATATTGAGTATCTAAGCTGGTATAAAAATCTGGAATTTTCAGCTGTGTATTGATATTCCCTATGTAATGTTCAATTTTTGAGTTGAAAATTATTATTGCAATATCTTCTATTTTGCTGCATTATATTGTTGTATCAATCATTGCAAATATATCAAAAAACATAAAACCAAAAAAAAAAATCAAAGACAGGAAAAATAAGAAAAGTAAATATGCTATCAGGGGTGGGATATTACACAGCTCCATTTTTTTTTACTTTGAGGTGTAGTTTAAGTATATTACACGCATGAGGGATTTTATATATAAATATCACAACGCTGAGGGTCACAATTCTTTCTTTATGGATGAATTAACATACTCCATCTGAAAATATTTAATGGGTTATTGCTTCATCTTGGCTGCAGATTGGAAGGTCTTATGTAGTCTCCAAGTTGAAGGACTATCCTCAGTTTCAGGCTGTTGCTATAGCAATTCAACGATCTGGTTTCAAGGTCATATCTCTGTGACTGTGTGCACTTTCTATTGGTTTTTATGCAATTATTGAACTTCTAATTTTATTACTTGCTTTAATAGCCATAAGGATAAGACTCAAAAGTGCATTTTTCCTGTATATATGCTGCTTACTGAATACTTGAATGAAATGAAATCAATGTTTAGCAAAGCTATCCTCTAAAGTGCATTTAGCAAAGCTATCCTCTAGGAGGATGAATATCGCTGCAATCACATTTAATATTCAAACATTTTAGTTTTATGGATCAGAGGAACAAGATAGCTTTTGATAGTTGGGCACCCATATCTATAAATTTGACTTTAAGGTCTCTCATTCCCATTGAATAGTATACATTACTTCTGCTTCAGTCGTGCTTAAATATTTGTTGCTGATTATACATTAGAAAGCCAAACTCTACACTCCCATGAATACTTTCTGAATAAACATTTATCCTTTGTGAAGGTATTAAACTTATTATTGCTGCAACACATTAGCTAGATTTTTATTTTTTGATTTACTAATAATGAAAAACCATCTGATAATAACCCTAATCTTTTAATTAGGATCTGCTAGTATTTCTGGTAACAGGACAGAAGTATTTCTAGAGAAATGTGCAAACAAGCGAATGCACTTCTGGTTTAACAATTTGGCTCTAAATCAGTTGCATCTTTGAGGGTGTGCACGCCATTATAGAAACAAGTTATAATATTTCTATTTCTCCTGAAAGGCTTAGTGTTAAAGTGGTTGATCTTATAAATTTACAATTAGAAAAAATTCATAGTTTGCAATTAGGAAAAAAAAAAAATTCACTGTATTATGTAAGCATCATCTACAGTCAATCATAGGATTACACACCAGAATAAAACAATTAAAAGGCGCTGAACTATTTTTGAAAATCCTTTATCAATTAGGTCACCTGTTGGATTGCCTGCAGATGTACCTGTCAAGTTTTAATCAATTTTGTAAGAATGCAGTTAAGGCAAATAAAGAAAATTACATTATCATAAGGCCTTCAGGATAGGAAGCAAATATAACTATTTTCACTTGGTCAAAACCAAAGCAATATAAAGTTAAATTTTTAGGCCCCAAACTATGAACCATGCCACATTGGAATATGAGAGCTTTCATGCCAAAACAAAGGGAAATTTCCACTTTATAAATGTTTATATTAGTTTACCTGTTTGGTTTTTGATTTCATGACCAAGCTTGAGTGCAAACATAGCTTTTCCAATTCAGCTAGGAGTGTCAGGAAGTACCTTGGAAATAAGGAATTGCAATATAATAAATTCAAATAGACAAGAACAGATGTTTCTATTTAGTGGATAATCCATCATTTAATAATCCATTTATTTATAACCTTGAATGCCAGAAATGACCAGAAAGAGAATTCAATCTTGGGATTTGATCCAGGAGCAAAATGGCTGAAACTGGAGAGGGGCTGAGCAGTGAACTGCTAACATCACTTTGTCAAGTTCTTAGGGGCCAGTGGCAGCTGCTGTCATGCCTTTGTCAGTCAAGGGGCTATCAGCCCTCTTTGAAATTTTTTGCTATTTTCTGTTGCTGTGGAGCTGCTGGACTCACGTGTAGATGTTGGTATTGGAATGTGTGGTGTAACAGCAATTTTCAGACTTAAAAAACCTGCCCTTGTCATATGGACACCTCATTTTAAATAAGGAAAATGAAGACTTTTCAGAATTTAAAAATAAATAATTGTACATACTATTGATTTGGGTTCTTTGAAGTTTGGGCTGATGGCTATTTGGTGACTTTGTCATCCAGGTCTTCTATTTGGGAAATTGATATTGGTTTATGTTAGAATAATATCTCATATCTCATTTGTATAGTTAATGGTCAATATATTATTGTATTTATTTAGTTTAGGTATGTAACTGTTGTCTACAGTTTCTGGTAGGTAGCAGGTAGGTAGATATTTAATATCTATAGTAGACCTCCATTCCTATTTATTGTAATCTTCTTTTTCCTGTTAATAGATGAATGCTTTACCATTCACAGTTTAGATGATTCTGTCTATTTTCTTGAGTTTATGACAATTAATTTCAACTTCAAACACTGTTAAACTTGATGATTTTTGTCTTTAGGGTCTTTAGTTCATTGAGTAGTTGATTTGCAGCTTTATGGATGAATGAATACAAATGAGGCTTAACTTCCTTTTATAATTATAGAAATAGTTTGCACCTCCCTGCCATCCTAATTGTCTTTTTGTCTCTATTCTTCATTTGAACCTTAGACAATTTGTAAAGACCTAACCCGTACGTAAAATAAAAATTTCATAATTTAACAACAATAAGTAAAGACAATGCCATTTCAATAAAAAATTTCCTCTTGATTTGAAAACATGTTACAACATAATTCAACTTTTAACCTTTTTCTTTTCAAAGAAATCAACAAAGTAATAAAGCACAAGATACATACATAGCTCGTAAGCTTTTGAACAAATAGTAGTAAGAAGGTCCAGGAGTCCGTCCTTTCAAATCTTGGTACATCGGCTGCTTGCTGTGGAGGAGAAACATCACTCGGGCGCTTTTCCGCCAACCACGGACTTATAATGCGGTCCCTTGCACATCCAATATTCAATAGATGGCCGTCCCTTCAAATGAAGAGATTGGTAGGGTATTTGTTAACGATTACCAACTGAGTGTAGTGTTGTGTCCTACATAACTAGGTCTTGTGCATCCGGCAACTCTCGAACTAGTATGTAATACGGGATCACGGTGAACTGATAGTGTAGTCTCAACTATGTCACATCTAAGTGGATGTTGTACATTTCACTACTTTGGCCAAAGTATTCTCATTCAATACTTTGAATGAAGGTCATCTATCACATGCACTAGTTAGGGTTGATTTGAATTAAGGCTTCCTTACACTACGCATAGGTTTGTCCTTTAGTGGATAATACATATCCCAGACATCCTACATGATACTAACCTACTAGAAATGAAACAACATAACAAGTAATCACAAAATCTCCTCCTATATTGGAAATCTTTATCCTAGGAGTTTCATAAGCTTATCTAAGTTAACCTAATAACTTAAACTGTGGATCATTACTTGACTCAATGCCTTCATTTCCGTCCTAGTAACTACTTCAAGCATATTCTCCTTATATGGAGATCATACAAGTAATGCAATTCACACAATTATGCAACTTTAACCTTTATACAATTCACTTCCTAGGTACATTCAGGTATGCAATTCATATAATAGCTCATTTTCTCTATTACATAGAAATGTAGTTAATGAAATGACTTCCTACATATGCACAAATAGTAAACACAAGGAATCCTTAATATTTAAATATTCAAGAATAGAATGGATAGTAGAAGAATATCCCATGGTTGATTTTTAGCTTTCCTTCAAAAGATGAAGTCTCAGCCTATCTCCACAGTACCCCAGCTTAACTTTTCAATTGCCAAACTCTCCACAAGTCTCTGCCTTTCACAATCAGATTATACTCCCAAATTGAAATCCTCTTTAATCAGAAATATCCTCCTCTTATAATGTTTATTTAGTTTGTTATTGGTCACAATTGAATAAAGCTCAGATAATTGATAATGGTGAATTGGTAATTCCTCAATAGCAATTCTCAGAAATGAATAAATGACTTCTCATAAATATAAATGGCTCTCAGAAATACAAATGGCTCTCAACAAATAATGCTCACACGATAATCTCCAGAAATAGATGAAATTCGGATTCAATAAGCAAGTGAAGAAGAATGAATAGGGGCGGCTATTTATAGAGCCCTTGCCCATCGATTTCCACTTTAAATGGCATGAGAACTGACATAACTCAGTTTTGAATATTTCAACAACGAAATGTGGCGGATTTACCAGAGGTGAGTTGACCTCAATCATTGACAGCATTCAAAGAACATTTCAACTTGCATATGATGAACACTGGTGAATCGACACCTACAGGTGTCACTTTGTTTTGGCGTGATTTCCAAAAATTTGTTTGATGATTCAACATTTAGGAATTAGTCAAGGTTGAATGAAATCCATATTGCCATTATTCATGGTTCGATTGACAAGCATTCATGGCTGCGTTTCATTCACAGAGACCTAGTCATTGCCCCGCGCACTTTAGCAAGTGCGTGTTTTCTTCTCATGCATTTTCATTTTATTTTCACAAAGTTCCACTATACTTTCAAATGAAATATATCCTCATTCCCATGTTTGGTGTGTTTTTCTTCCCCTGTTATAAAGTTTCGATTCGAAAGAAATGATTCAAATAAATTGAGTATTGGAAAAGTCCGATTCCAAGGTTTATGATAAATATTTATCACTTTAGGAAATAAGTCGATTTCCTTCATTTGAGATCAATTTAGAAAATAAATCAATTTTCATAAATTGAGAATTTAATTAAAATATAAATTATATATATATATATATCTATATCTATATCTATATATATATATATATACCTGAAAGATTCCATCCTCAATCTGATCTGAATTTTCTGATTTGGGTTTTCTTGGAGTCTTTGACCAGTGTATAGGATAGGTTTTGTTTTGTTTGTGTTTTGTGTTTTTTCTGATTTTTTTTGTGTTTTTCTGAGATTTATGCGAAATGCATGGACATGTACAATGCTGATAAAGGAAAAATAACCAAACATGCAATGATTCTATTAATTAAAAGACTAAAATTACATAGATATGGGCCAACTGCAACATACCCATTCATCCAAAACCAGGAAATGACGTTTTTTACAAGGCTCCAACTGAAATTTCAGGTCTGATATAACCCTGATACAGTAAATTCGAGCTCTCCTAGCTCTACAAATGACTACTCACTTCGTTTCCAGGTGTGAGAGGAGTTGTGCCATTGCTGTATGAAACTTCTCAGCTCCAAACTTCAAAAACTTCACTTAGCGATTAGGGTTTGAAGCCCAAATGCCAAACAAAGGTGCAGCTACCTGTACAACTGCTGAAAGATGGTAGAAATGTCCTCTAAAAGGACTGATCTGCAATTTGATGCGAATTTCTGTCCTCAAAATGGACTGATCTGCAATTATAACCCTAAATAATGCTGCCAACTCATCAGGCAACAATAATATAATATTATTAATATCCACATATATCATTGGTTATGGGTATACATACATGTATATACGTCCACCTCCTAACCAATAGTATTACCATCTTAATGATCGTAGTAACATAAATAGATACATAGATAATCATCACTTATACATGCATACAGAAGTAGACAAGACTCCTAATGCCAACATACAAGCCTACAAATGACTTACCCATAACTCAAACAATTGAATTAGCTTACTTAGTCTAAGGGACGTGTGTGTATGCTTAGATAGTTCTCTTTACTGATTACCCGACCAAGCTCCTCTCCCGAGTGATATTTCCCTTCTGCTTGGAGGAATGGTTCGCACACCTGCATTTAATGACACGCTAATGGGAGTCATATGTTCACAACATAACAGTATACATAAAACATCTCAAAATTTAGAATAAACATTACTCCATAACTTTGTATGCAACATTCATCAAGATTAACATCAATAGAACTAACATTTAAATGAGACAATCATTAAATGGAGACACATTCATATTGATAACAAGAAACATGTTTTATTCATCTCATTGATTCAATCATTATAGTCAATTGCCCTATGCAATAGTAGCTATACAATCGGGGTGTAACACAATTTCCCATATTCCTTTTGCATAATAACTTTCAAGAGGAATCTCTTTATGACCTTATTCATGAAGCACAACTTGAATGCATGGGACCTCCTACTTAATTGTGTATGGGAGAGATATTCACAAAGTTCATCTTATTGGGTAGATAAAATGTAACAAGGCTAAAATTTTAACTCATTTTATTTTTTGGTTTTTGGAGTAGCTTGAGCTGACTCTGTGTAATTGTAGGGTGCTCAGCCTGCCAGGACTTGAATTTAGGTGATTTGTGTGGTGATTCGCTATGTGAACCACAACATGCAACTGGTTGCTTATTCCTTAAATTGTGTGCCATATATATTTCTAGCCAGACCATGCCATTTTCCAACATCTTGTATTTGAAAGGACTGATTCTCATCATCCATAATATCTTGTACCAGTGTCCCTGGCTTCAAATTGTGAGAATCTTGTGATGCAAGTATTGATGTCATCTCTCTAGTGTTTCTGTCAACCATTACATGGCGATTCTTCTCTCATCCATCATATTCATGCAAAGGGGATCATTTTTCAAAATCATGATTTCCTAGCTTAATCTCCACTACAATCCTTAGGCTGGGTATGAATAACTCCATTGAGATTATTGCTTCTTGGTTGTGAATGAGTTGGAAAGGAGTGTGCCTGGTTACCCTTTTGGCTGTTTTGTGAATCCATTGGACCACATGTAGCCACTCCTTATTTGTGCCCTCAATTCTACAAGATTTCTGGATAATTGAGAGAGAATCATATTTGTAGACTCTGCTTATATGTTCACCCATTAACAGTATGTAATAAAAAAGGTGTTTAGTATTATGAATTCAGTAGGGAATTTTTTTTTAATCTTGTGCACAAATTGACTGCCCTTATCCCCTGTGATATGTAGAACTGGCTAATGATTTATGCGTAATGGATCCTTTTAATGCTCTTTACTGAGTTGCTAGACAGAGCCCTGGCTTCTATCTGCTTAGTAAAATATTCTGCTGCTACCTCAATGTCCTGAGCCAATAGAATTTATTTGATACTCGAGCAAGAAAATGAACTTAAACTCTCACATATCCAATAATTTTCTGTGGGGGCAATGGGTACACTGACATGGAATCTCTGCCCGTGGGATTCTTGATTCTCAAGCGATGCTCAATCCATTTTGGTATCTGTAATCAAAGAAGGTTTCTGGAGTCCAAAAACCAACACTTTCCTTCTAGTGTTGGGTTTTATATGATCTATTCTAGGGCTCTCATTGTTTCCTTGCCATATGCTTGTGATTTCCTCTTTCATGACACATCATCAACGCATTCAATTTAACTCCATCTTATAAAACAACATTTTGATGAGTTGAAAGGCCCTCAACTTGGTTGCACTTTTCCTTTTCTCCATTGGCTGCATATGCCTAGGGGTACCATAGGAAGGCCCCCTATTTTCTTGTACCAATAAGGTAACTGTACAATTTGAATTGATTGCCATTGATAAACTCATCATCAATTTCTTTGGGTAGATCTCTGGATGAACTACAGTCATGAATGTGAACTCTTGCAGCATCAGGAACCACTGGAAACATGCCTTTGAATTACTGTTTTCTGACTAGATATGGAAATGCTCGATGATTGACACAAATTCTGAACAAATTTGCATGAAAGAAATGCCAAACTTTCTATACCACGTCAATCATCTCAAGTGCTTGGTGCTTAATCATACTATGATTAATTTTTAGCTCGGGTAAGCGTTGATTTCAAAATGCATCAGACTGTCCAATCCATGACCACCTTCTTGTGCCAATGTGCAACATATATGAAATTGGAGACATCAACATGTAACTTAAACTCCTTTCTCGAATCTAGGTGCATTGGGATTGGCACATCGATCAACTTAGCCTTCAATTCCTCAAAGGAATATTAATGCTTGGTTGTTCAAACTTTATATAAATGAAACCACTTTTCTAGTAAGGTTATCTTAAGGATCTGAAATATGGGTGAATTTCTTGATGAACCACTTGTATTATTTGACATAACCTAAAATAATTGCATTGCATTAATAGATTGGGGTAACTTTCATCCGCACTATCATTGATGTCTTATCTAGATCCATCTTCATTCCTTCCCCACACCTGATGCTCCAATAACTGGTCATATGGGACCATATAGGAGCATTAATTAAGGTTTAAATGCAATTAATCTTGCTTGCACAAGCACCACTCTCCAAGGCCTTCAATTTCTACTCTTTGAGCATATAAATGGACCAATCATGCAAGAAAACTTTGAATGTTTTGATGTACTCATGGTCAACTTCTCAAATTTATGTGAGAGTGAGATGATCCTTTGAAGAACGGTTAGCGGTTATAGGGTCCAAATGACATTTTGTTATAAGCATGAATCTTGTTTAGACATGATATGCAACTTTGCTTATGCTATGATTATATGGTTATTGTTAAACAAAACATTTAACTAGGAGTAAAAAAAAGTTCTCAAAAATCATCAATCCATGGAAGAAGGAACTTGTTTTTGGCTAGTTAGTAGAAGTGTAAGTTTTTCCTTATTGAAGGAGTAGGGCGTGCAAAGGGGCTCTTAGATCTTGTTCATATAGATCTATGCAAGCCATCCTAGAAATCTCTCATTATATTATGGTGCGAGGTATTTCTTGTTGTTGGTGGATGAATTATCTAGGAGAATGTGGGTTTACTTCTTGAAAAAGAAGTTTGATTGTTTGGAATGTTTGCGATGTTGATGTTGTAGCTTCGGGCTACATACTTCCGCCTTGCTTGTTGAACAATAAATTTCATATAGCCTAATGGCTATTTATTTATTGCATTTATTAAAGTGAAGAGGCGCTTCACTTGGCAACATATTATATTTAATTTGGGCCGACTCTCCTTGTAATTCGCACCATTCATTTGTATATTCATTTCATTTGTGGCCGACCTTGTTCATGAAGAGGTGCGACCTCTCGTTCACATTGTATATATATGAGATTATTTCATTCCATCAAATCGTCAAGTCAAGTTCGTCCATTCCCATTTGCAAGTGCGAATATTCTCCTACAGCAGTTTGTGTCTTTCAAGGAGTGCGATTTACATCTGTGTGTGCATCAAGTGTGGTGCTGATTATTGGCCTTGTGATTGGCCTCATTGTAAAGAGAATTGTTGCCATCATTTCAATATATAAGAGAGATTTTGTTG
The DNA here is from genome assembly GCA_007258455.2 of Sequoia sempervirens. Classification (NCBI taxonomy): domain Eukaryota; kingdom Viridiplantae; phylum Streptophyta; class Pinopsida; order Cupressales; family Cupressaceae; genus Sequoia; species Sequoia sempervirens. Next base: position 26,480 of record VDFB02301228.1, read on the forward strand.
CTGGGTTTTTCCCCTCAAGTTTGAGGGTTTTCCTAGGGTATATTGCTGTGTCAATCTGTGTGAAATTGTTTTTATTTCTGCTTATTTAATTCTGATCCTAAAACTAACATGCGAAATTGAAGGCTTTGGTAGAAAACTACATAGGGCATTGGATAAAAACTCTAACATCTAACAATAAAGGTGAATTCACTTCTAAACAATTTACGGACATTGTGACAAATATAGTACTTAGTGCCAATTGATCACACTATACACTTGACAACAAAATAGGGTGGGGGAAAGGCGAAACATGGCTATCATGGAAATGACACGATGCATGATGAACAACATAAGTGTGCCATATAGATATTGGGAAGAAGTTGTGAGCATAACAGTTATTCTTTTAAATAGGAATCCTTGCAATGCCTTGCAAGACATCACACTTGAAGTAGTTTGGTTTGACAATAAACTTGAGGTAGTAGTTTCACATATTTTTTGGTTTAGCTGCATATACTTTGGTTCTTGAGAGGAAAAGTACTAAATGAGAATCCAAGAGTAACACATATTTCTTTGTTGGTTATAGTGATCAATCTGAGCCCTATAGACGCATTGATGTTTCTACCAACAAAATAATAGTTACTTGAGATGTTGATGTGAAGGAAATAAGCCATTCTTTGCTTTGTTTATCAGGCAATTAGTCAAGTTAAAGAGTCTAGTATTGTACCCTTGAAAGATGAAATATTCATTTCATCATGTACTCTACTATGTTAGTCTTTGGCTAATACTTTACAGTCTATTAGAGATGTAGACTTGAAGTAGTCCCCACTCCAATTGATGTTTCACGAACATAGAATTCAGCCAAGGCTTCAACCAAGGTTTTGTGAACTCAAAGTTTATTAAGGTGCATCAAAAGATTGATTGGTATTATTCCATTTTAGAAGGTGTTGTGAAGATGAACTTCCTCAATTAGATGCAAAAATAGATTGTGTGTTTGGTAGACAAGCATCTTCATTTTTGCTCTTTCATTAGATCTTTTTTAGATGCATAAACCACAACAATATTTAGAGGCATAAGGTCAACTTGAACGGGAAGCTATTGTGAAGGTTGAGTATGATGCCTTGATAAAGAATCACACCTAGGAGTTGGTGGAGTTGTGTCTTGGTAAACAACTTGTTGGATCCAAACAGGGATATAAGTTAATTGCAAAGCTGGTGGTACTTTAGATAAGTACTTTAGAATCTTAGATTATGAGGAGATTTTTGGTCCCGCAAGAAAGATGGTCACATTTTGGTTGTTTCTATTCGTAGTGGCTTAGTTTAGTTGGAAGGTGTGTTAGATGAATGTCAAGAGCACCTTCTTGAATAGGGATTTGGATGAGGAGGTTTGGATGGTGTAGCTTGAGGGTTTCCAAGTACTTGATTGAGACCATCTAGTTTTTAGGTTGATTAAGTCTCTAGATGGGCTTAAGTAGGCTCCACAAGCTTGGTATATGAAAATTGACTAGCATCTTTGAGATTTTGGATTCAAGACTATCTAATTTGAATGTCTATGTCAATGTGATGGTGATGACATGGTGATCCTTACTGTCTGTGTTGATGATCTTGCCATCATAGGTAGTGGGGCCCTTTCTCTTTAGTGAGTGAAATTTGTGAGGTTTTTGACATGATTGATCTAGGCCTCCTACTTTATTTCCTAGATGTTGAATTCTGGCAACATGACCATCTCATTTTCATGGTTCATATCAAATATGCCATGAATCTATTGGAGAGGTTTGGGATGGTAGATTCCAATCCCTCTTCTACACCTATGGAGGTGGGGTTGAAGTAGTTAGCTAATGATGAGTCATCACGACTCGATAAAACTCTCCATAGTCGGTAGGCATTTTGATGTCTTATGTCTGCATGACTAGGTTTTTGCTTTGCTATCAGCTATCTTTCTTTCTTTTGTCAAAACCAAAGCTTAGTCATCACCAAAGTGAGTTTTGCAATATGTCAAAGGCACTCTTGACTTTTGCATACAATGTCAAAGGATAACAGCTTTTCAGTTGATAGGATCAAATTCTGATTGGGTGGGATCAATGCATACTTGCAGTTTACTTCTGGGTACATCTTTTCGTTGGGTTTAGGAGTTATTTTGTGATGGAGTAAGCCTCAACATACAATGGGTTTATCTTCCACCAAAGCAGAGTACAAAATGCTAGTTAGTGCCAGTTGTGTAGCTGTTTGGCTATGCTGAATTTTGGCTATAATTTCTAGCTTCCATAACATACACCTACTCCACTTATAAGTGATAATTAGGGTATATTGAAGTTGGTGAAGAATCCAATGTATTATGCTTGCACCAAAAACATTGAGATCCCTACATTTGACAACTGGTTGATCTTGAAGACATTTCTCTCCATTGCTGCAAATCTGAGGAGTAGTTTGCTGATCTAATGATTAAACCTCTTGGTCTTGTTTTCCTTCTCAAAAGTTGGGACAAAGACAAAGTAGGGTTATTTCCAGTTTAGTTGTTAGGAGGGTGGGTATTATATAAATGATTAAATAAATGTGTATGTTTATATATAGTAAGAATGTTTATAAACATCCTGTTAACCCCCATAATATAGTAAATAAATAAATGGGCCTACATACATTGTGTAATGCCTCGTTCTTCTCTCATTCTCTTTCTTTCATTCATGGTCCATTACCAACAATAATTATAGAAGTTGCATGATCCAAAACTAGTGCAACAAAAGGGAAAATCAAAGCATATACACATAGAAACACCAAATATACCTTGGAACCCTTTAGGGAAAAAACTAGCAACAAAAGCACCACTCAATGTGTTAACTAAACTGTTGATAATACAATGAGAATTCCTCGTGTTGTTCTTCTGTCAACAACATGCACCTCTTGTCAAGAACACCACCCCCTATATAAGCACAATACAATGAGAATTCAGCCACTATTCTTCCTCCGACAAAACAAGCTAAAACAAAATCTCAAACCTTTTGCTGCTGCATCTATTACAATGTTATGTGCTTGCTTATATAGACTAAACTTGCATAAAACAACTTATTAAATGAAATCATGAACATAAGAGATGCGTCTTTCCAAACACCCCATGTGACTCTCCACATTTCCTAAGAGTCTTTCCACATTCCAAAACTTTCTTATGTGCTATTCCTTTGTCCCATCCAATCCAAGCACCCAAGGTGACTTTTTGCTTTCTGCAAATTTGTCTTGTTTGTTTGTCTACATGTTACCCTCAAACTATTCATATTTCCAATTTTACATACAACAATTACAAATATCCTAACACTAAGTGTGGGTCCCACTCTAGGTGGACCCCAACTTAAAACAACATTACAATGTTATTATGCAAGGTGCACAACACCTTTCCTCACATCAGTAGAGGGTATCAAGAACAAGTTCTAAATAGGGACTGCATTTAGGCTCTATAAATTCACACAAATGCAATATATTTAACCTCCATCAAGCTAATCATGATTGAAGATACCCACTCACTCTAGTCAATCTCGCCCAAGGCATTGTTGCTCTGGACTTTTTGTGTGATAAGTAGGTTCATTATAGAAGGTTTTGATTGTATCGGTTAGATGCCGCACACAAGTGGGATTTGTGTACATAGAGCTTGGGCAACATGCTCTAGAGGTCTCCATAGTTAAATGCAAACAGATCCTTGTACTCCAAAAAATATGGAAACCTGTTTCTTCAAAAGTTGAGTCCCAAATATCTCCCACATTAATCATTTATGGAATTTTTTCCAATTGTTAGTTAACTTTGGTTGTTGTAGCTCCACATAACTGATTTGTTTTGGACAACAAAACTTATATGCAGACTCACCACTGATCTGAGTTTCCAAATTAGTATTCAGTGAAGTGTGGGGGAAAGTTCGATATGTAATGTCCCCTTTTAGCGTGATCTTGTTTGCGAGTGTTAGCCTATTTCTTGGATCCTTGTGGGCTAGCTGGATTGGTTAGAGGGTCAGTGGTACTTTCTGGAGAGGTTGATTGTTCTTGTTTTCAGAGGTCAGTGATTGGATCACAGCGGGCGTTGGCATTTCAGGAGTCTACAGCTTCTGACGGCACAGGAATATTTGGAGTTTTGAGCGAGTTATGAATTTTTAAGTGATTAAGTTAATTATTTAACTTAATGCCTTTTATTAAAGTCACATCGACTTTAATACATTTTTATATCACTTAAATTATTCTAAAAAGGTGATTTAATATTTTAATCTCTTAAAATATTAAAGGGCGCTCAAGTATTAAGTTATGACTATTGAAAAAGACTTAATATAATATTAAAAGATTTAAATGATTGCTAAAAGGGCGTATCTTCATGGAAATGCGTGCCATTTGAGTATAAAGCAATTTTGGGCAATGAGAAACTCACCTTTTTGATATTTCAACTTTGCCTTGTGCTATTTCCTGTGCATTCTCCTGTGATCAGGGTTTGAACAAACTGCCATTGAAGAACGATACCTCTTCAGTGTGAGCACTCTTGAGATTGTGAAAGATCAATCGAATCAGTGCATGTTGAGAGCTTCATTCAGAGGTTCTACAGATTCAGACAGAGATTATATATATTGAGATTTCTTGTTGTTTGCAATAAATGAGGGTTTCTTCCTGGTGGCGCATCCTTCTTCAGAGTCAGAGGCTTCCAGCAGAGATTCTTTCTATTCTTTCCTTGGCCGTACGGCCTACCTTGGGATTCGTGCCTAGAGAGAGGCGTGTGAAGGGTTAGGCTGAAACGCCTCCCTTTTGTTTGCTTTTGGTCTTCCATCCTTGGCGTCTTGCATTTCAGAGTATTGTATCCAGTTTCGAGGCAGGAGAACTCAGATCTGGAGGCTTGGCGTCCTTATTTGTCAGTTTCTCAGCATTCTTGGCTGGCGAGCTGGCTACTGTTTTAAATAAAATAACTGGAGACTTTCTGGTATGTTTGTTATTCATGATCTCATTGTTTCAATATAATAACAACTTCTGCATTTCAATTCTGTGAGAAATTGCTTTGTATTCCAGTTTACAAGCTTAAATATGCTGCGCCCCTTCTCTTCTGTCTATTAAATCTTCTCTAAAAAACTAAATAACACTTAAAGATTTAAGAAAATTGGGGGTTTTGAGTTGAGAGCCAGCAGGGCTCATCACACGATACATCCACAGTTATGACATTTTTCTTTGGTCCCATCCTCAGATAACCTCTTTCCAGATCTTCATCAACATAATGCAAAGGCAGTTGAATGTGAAAATCTGATGGTCATCAACCTTTCATTGCAGTAGCTTATTATCGGATTCATATTCATCTTCAAAGCATTCTTACGATTTGAGGATATCCTCTTCCATTGGATTCATCTCTCACCTGTTGTAAACTTTCTCTTTGAAAGTTGACGAGGTTTATGCGTAATAGATTTCTTGAGTCTTCATATCTATAGCAAACTTCTTATTTGTGTTGAATGGATGAGTATTTGTTCCAGTTGTGCACAATTTAAGTGGCACTCAGCCAACTTTGACCAAAGCAAAGTGTCAGAATTTGCTTTTGTTAAGGAGAAACCAGCCAAGCCTATAAAGTAAATCCTGGTTGTCAATCATTTGTCTACCTGGGAGTCAAAGCCACCTGGATCTAACTCTATCTTCTTCAACTGAGATGTATTTTTGCTAAGGCTCACATCAGAAATGTTTATTGGCCCTTTATCTAATGACGCTTGTATATTTAGCCAATGATCGACAACTCTATTTGATGGTTGTAGAACCCTTTTATAATGAATGATTGTAAAGCCAATGGAAGCGTATACAATTGGTTTTATCTGGAGGCTGCTAGATTGTAAATAGCCAAGATGATCCTATGAAGGTCATGAGAGATGAATCTGCTTAAGTATATGAAAGATGGTTCGTGACTTAAATTTGAATGGCAGATTAAAAATATATCAGAGAGTAGATACTAAATTGGATTAAGTGAGGTCAGAGATAAATCTACTTTAATTAAATGAAAGATAGTTCATGACATCAATTTGAATGGAAGATTGAAAATATATGAAAGAGTGATTACTAAATGGGATTAAGCGTGTGTGTTAATGCACACACTGCATGTGAATGCATGCCAAAGTAAAGTACCCCTGCATGACATGCCAAATTTTCGAAATGCCATACCAGTGCATGGGAAAGGATATGAAAACCATAGGGATTAAACAAGACAACAAATTGGCAACACAAGGAAAATAATCCTGATGAAAGAAGAAAGGAATGTGGTAAGCCTCCAAGATTTAATGCTCAGGTTAATATTTGATGTACCAGTTGATTCACATGGACGAGATTAGTTCACCCACTTTAACTGTCTTGTATACCTGGTATAATTATTTACTCTAGTAAGCTTTTGATTGTGCGAACTGCAAAATAGTATTGTTTCATTTTATATCTTAAGTTTACAATGATATACTTTCTTCTTTTGTCTTTACCTTTTTCCTTTTTTTTTCCAATTGATAGAGATCCTTACTAATACAATTAATCAAGGAAAGTGAGTTGCAGATAACAGTGTAAATGCTGATTTTTTGGTTCTTGTTTCTGTGCAGATTGTTCTGCTTCTCAGGCTTGTTCCACTACTTCCATTTAACATGCTAAATTATCTTCTTTCCGTCACACCTGTCAGTATAGGAGAATACATGCTTGCTTCATGGATTGGCATGATGGTATGCATCATTAAGAAATTCATGCTCTGTTCAAGTTGTTGATGTTATATGTAAAATATATGTTTTAAGATCATGCAGGCATATGGATCTTTTTTGTGTGTTTTCTTCAAGCACAGGATTCAGGCTTTGAGTTCCATGTCCTTTGAATTTTTGAATGTCAATGACTTATATTACAGACCAATTTTCTGAACTTCATCAACATGTCTGCTAGAAAAATGATTATATGGTTAACATGAAGAGAAAATGGCAACTCAGCCAACCAAGGTGTTGTGATGGCTAAACATATTATTGCCTATGGTCCAAATGACATCCATAGTTCTACTTATATGGGTATAGTTACATGGGCAGCCAAAGTTTTTGAATGTGCAAAGGGCCTCGTCAATGGCCCGTGCCAATAGGTCACTCTATACCCCTCTCAAAGGGCTATAGCTCATCATATAACTCAGCTTTGTAACCAGTGAACTATAGGCTAAAATGTTCTTTTGTGCCTCAAATAGTTTTACCCTAAAGGGCAAGTATTATGAGGTTTCTACCAATGGCAATTTTTTTTGTTCTTGTAGCTAGATTTTTTTTATTAGCCTTACACAATACATGATTATTGTGTTCATCATGTTGTTGGACTTTATCCTATCTATAAAATTTTATGTTCACTTCTAACTGATATACACATGTTTCCTTCATATCTTTTCACTATAAACCACATAGCAGTTGACTTAGGGACATGTTTATCATACTACAAGTTACATGTAGTATATTTTTGTACACATGGTAGTTACTTTCTGCCACCTAGATGCCCAGACTAGCATGAGCTGCCCTTTCATAGTTTTCAATGTGAATTTTGGTGACATAAAGCAAATCCAATACAAGATGAAAAGTAGTTGTTAACTTGTTATACTCAATGACTCTGTTCCCATGACCTATAAATCAAATTGTCAAAATCCTCTCATGGGAGTACGTTGCTTTTCTCCATTAAATTGAGAGCATTAGCACACCACTTCAGATGTATTAAGGGTCGATTTGATTACAACCATGAAAAATGAATGTTCTGAACATGGAATTTCTAGACTTTATGCCATCAAATAATTTTTTGAGGAATTATATGTGCAGTAAAGCTAAAAATTAAGATTACTTTGATAATGGTATGAGTTGTATGGCAGTTCCAAAGAGAAGAAATGCATAGGTGAAGGCAAGGCTAGCAACTTCTAAAATACGCTCTCAAAAGTCCATTTTAGAAATCAACACTCTTTTATTTATAAATAGTTGAGGGGATTTGCAATATGTGTAACTGTAATAAAACAATAATTTTTATTTTTTTCTTTTTAAATATTTAATGTTAAATATTTATATTCTTTTATTAAGTGTTTTTATTATTTAGAATTATGTTATAAACACAATATATTAAAGCATAGAAGCAGAAATCGGCAAACCAAAAGATTAAGATTTTAGTTACTTTTTTGAAAGAAAAAGCATTTTAAAAAATGTAGAAAAAGAAAGAAAGAGAGAAAAACATGCTGTTGTTTAAATCTAAAGGCATTTTACTAGCATAGAGATAAGCAAATAAAAAAGAGAATTTAGCCCATGGGTTGTGGAATATAGACTCTATTTATGTTCATATCACTGATTACATTACATTGCACAATGCATACTGCATGGTGCATAAATGATAACTAGATACTAATAGTTTTCAAATTTTCAATTATAATCTACCTTTTACAAAGTCAACCTACAAACTAATCACAAAGTTCAAAAAATTCAGATGTAGTGAATGACTCTTGCTGCTATGAAGAGAGCTACACTATAGGGCTGCAGGTTATGATAAAGCTCTTGGTTAGAGCCTCTCCTAAGTCGTTCAACTACATCACTATCGATGTATACAAATTAATGTACATTGCTAAAAATTTCAAATCAGGCAATTAATATCCTAATGCATATTTTTTAATGGTAATACTAATAATGATGGTAATATAAAGTGAGTCTGAGTACTTATAGCTTGCTTTGGTTTCAGGCCATTTGTAACTAGAATGCCACCATGATGTCATAGCAGTGGCTTAGTCTTGGACTGAGCCCTTCTTATTTGCTTCTTAGACTGGTTTGAGACCAACTAGAGGCTATCCTATCTTGCATCGTGGCTCCTTTGACTTCAATAGTGCCTTTCCCAGTTCACCTTCTCTAGGCCGTCATGGCCATCTTTAATCCTTGTAAAAATCTTCAAGGCTTTCCATGCTAAATTTTATTCTCATTCTTTTGTGGCAATGACATTGTAAAGTGATGTCATGATGATATGGCAAATTTTGAATCTAATTACTTCCTCGTGCTATTTGTCTTCTGCTTCTAAATAGACTTTGTTGATATGTGTGCAGCCAATTACTTTTGCCTTTGTGTATGTTGGAACAACAATCAAAGACCTCTCTGACGTAACTCATGGTTGGAGTGAAATTTCAACAACTCGTTGGGTAAGTGTCTTCCATAATATTTCGAATAATTTTAATAATTTTATGCTAGATTGTCATTCAAGTTCTTAAGGTTACAGACTTAACCATGCAGAGTGCTACTTTAATACTTTACTCCCTCTTAATCTTCACTTGAGCACAACGAAGGAAAATTATCATGGATGTATAGTTGCAAAATCACGTGTTTATACACCTGATGTTATTTTTTCTGACAAGTTCAAGGTCAACTGGTGATTATGTTTTCTTTGATTTAAAAATACTTTTATCATCTCATGTATTTATTATGCACATTGTCTAGCTATATAAATATTTTCATTCTATTTTTCGGAATCTAAAATCAGCTAACAATGCCACAATAGCCAAGAGCAGATATACTACAAAGTTTTGCAAACATACATTGGTAGAGTTTCAAACTGAGCTCATTTTGAAATGCCATTGTCTACTATACTCCGCAGTTGTAGGGGTTGCTTATTCATGTCTCTGCTGAAGTGGAATGGTGACCATAGGGCACTAGAAAATTTGCATGCTAGGATAGCTTCTTGTTTGAATTCACAATGGGGAAGCAGAAGCAACAAAAACAAAGGATATATGTGTCATTTCCAATTTGAAAGCTCTCAAGTCCCAAAAGACATTGTAATTGGGTAGACAAGCTGGTAGGCTTGACTTATTGCTGTAAGAGGCAAACTGGTGGGAGAACATAACTATGGTATTGTATAACCCCTAATAAGTTAGTTATTACAATATTTATCAAGCTTAGACATGCAGCCAAAGAATTTTGTGCAACTTGTAGTTCTAGTGTAGTTGTCAAATCTACAACTCATGTCACTAGAAGTGCTTCTACTACCTTTGATGCACCTGTATATGGGAGTGTATGTTCTCATTGTCAACCAACAAGATTAACTTGATCTTCATTCATTTGTGTCTTCTTCCAATTTGGGAAGAGTGGTATCACTATCATATGTCATTTCTGATTCCAACAATTATTCTACCCAAACACCAAATATGAAAAAGGATTCTGCAAGAATGGTAACATTTATTTGCACGTTCTTCTATATTCAGATGCGTTTAGGTTTGGTTGGTAGCACACTTCTAAATAAAGTCAAAATGGAAAGAGACATGCTCGAGATGAGGAATGTGTGTGCTTAGGGATTAAAATGGGAACAATAGATAACCATCAATAATTACATGCATTTGAAACTAGTGTTACAAGACTTGGACTTGCCTTGGACTCGGGAAGTTGATTTTTGAACTGGACTTAGACTCAGCGCCCAAACGCAATGTAGACTCGGCAAATTGAAAAACCCAATAAATTCAGAGATTTTTAAGGATTTAAAACGTGTTTCATGCACCCTTTAATAAATAAATCTTAGACACAAAATAACCTCTTCAAATAGAAGCTACTTTGATCACATACACAAGTATACATCAATCACATAAGTATAAATGCGAATTTTAGCCAAATGAAATAACACATTTAGATATATAGATATTGTCAAATGTATACAATATTCAAGGAATATGAAATCCATGACATTAAAAGTTCCAAACAAATATCAAACCAAAAGCTAGAAGTCTATGGTTTAGAGAAGCCTACATCACTCGGCCCTCCTGCTTGGGCGTCTAAGACAGGTCTTGGACGATGATGCAACCATGATACTTGCTTGTGTCTTAGTGAAACCCACATCAACATCCAAGGTGTACTCTCGTGCTCTATCCTCCTCTACCATGGCTATTGCCTCTGCTTCTCTATCCACCTGGTCAACCCAATCAAGGTCCTTATCACTAAAGATAGGATCCTAAGTCTCAATGATCCAATTTGATTGTGGATCAACCTCTTCTATTGTGATGGGTGATATGTCACTGCCTGCCCAAAATCTGCCTATGGCGAAGGCAAGGGTTGTAATGAACATAAACTAGATCATTCAATCTCTACATTGACAGTCTATTGTGCTTCTTGGAGTGTATGTGCTCAAACATACTCCAATTGCACTCACAACCTGAAGCATTGCATGGTTGGCTTAGTACTTGAACTGCAATCCTTTGAAGATTTGGTACCTTAACACCAAATCTTTCCCACCATGCGCTTGAGATGAGGAAAAGAAAAAATTCATTCTCATTGTCCAACTTTAAGTTGCAATATTTAGTAATAATACAAAAAAAGAAATTTTTTAATTTTTAAAGTTAAATTATGCCCTTAATAGATTTTTACTTTGCTGCAATGTTAACTAAGTTGCCTTGCATATATCTCGTTCAAAGAGACCTCATTGTGCAAGTTTAAAAATCTCAATCTAGGTGACTATTTGTGCTCCAACACTAGAATCAAGGATCATTTGCTCTATGATCGTGTAGAGACCACTCAAAACCTCCTCATCCGCCTTGAAAAATAAGGGTGGAATTGGAATGCCAGATTGAAAAAATATGCAATTGCGTTTAGGGGCTTGTGAAGTTGGAGGTGCCATTGTCTATCAATGATTTCCCAAATGGGGCAATACTTATCTTCAACTCCCCCATAAATGGATCTAATGGCCTCCTTGGTTCTATCCATTCCCTCATGTATGTCGCCCATTGCAGGCGTCTCCCCATCAACAACTTGTAGGAGAACCATGCTTTGTGTGAAACATTAACATAAGTGTGAACAAAATTAAGCAAATAAAATAAAAATACAATGTAGAATTACATTTACTTGTATGATCACTGTGGTTGGTATCCAAAAGCCTTGCTCATCAAAATTTCAATTTGCCACATCATCTCTTGCATTGGTCTTAACATATGATGAGGAAGTCCACTCCTCACTAACTAACATGCGCCTCAAAGCTCCCTTTTCCTGAAGCAAGGATTGTAATGTGATATGAATTGGTCACAAATTGGGTTATTGTAGGACGAGCCAACTCCTTCCTTGTAAATTGCCTCATTAGGTCTACGACCCATGTGTGATTGTTTATGAATTTACAAATATTTTTTGCTATCTCTACACACACTTTGATCCATGCAATCTTGCCAAGATCCTCTAATATGAAGTCAAGGCAATGAACAACACAAGGAGTCCAAACTAATGATGGGTGCCTATCCATTAGTAGTCTACCTGTAACAACATAATTTGTTACATCATCTGTAACAACTTACACCGCATTCTCCTCACCCACCTCAACCAAGACTCCCTCCAAAGCTTCACAAAGGAATTCAACATTTTTGGTGTTCCTTGATGCATCAATAGATTTGATGAACATTGTGCCACTTGAAAAAGAAACAAAATCAATGATTAAATAAAGCATAAATGAAAAATCTTAATCGCTAAATCAATGCATTTCAGGATGTACAATCACCTGAGGAAGAAACAAGAAATTTAACAATGTTCTATTTCTTCTATCCATTCAACCATTAGTTATGATGGTGCAACTCTTTTTCCTCCATATCTCTTGTTCCTCCTCTATTATGACTTTCACATCAACCACCTTTTGTGACAAAATGGGGCCTTTTATCTCCTCATCATTTGGGGTTTTGAACCTTGCCTTGCAAATAGTAATGACATCAACCATGTTTTGCCAATAAGGAGACCTATCACAAATAAATAAAATAAAATAAGTATTGTAAAATGAGAGTTTAAATTTGAATTCGACATACCTTTAAATATAAAAATTCAAGGACAAAGAATCAAGCTATATATTTAGAAAAAAAAAAACTACTTGGTTGCGTGGAATGGAATGTCGCAATAGAAACAAAAGTCTCCAATTGCACTTTTAGTTTTATCATGTTTATTTTTGTTCGAACCCATGCTCTCAAGTGACGGTTGGGAACCCAGAGTAGTGCATACCAAAATATATGAATCTAACCTAGATGCACAAACTCTAGGCTCAATGCTAACACTGCCACTGCGACTGCCACTACTACTACCACTAGCACTAGCACTACTAGCATCTGAAGATGGACAAAATGGAGTAATGGAAGAAGACTCCCTAGTTTTTCCAATGGCTGCCATCTCCTCTCTAATTGATCTTGCACTTCACGCATAACCTCTGCAGACACTTTTGGGCATGGATTAGCATCACGGCCTGGGATATGTGCAAGATGGTATTTTAATTTGTTAATGTCTCCCCCAAGCATAGTTGTTTTGCAATGAAAACAAGTTACCTCTACTTTCTTTTGCCCAGGGGTAACAATAGCATGTTTCCAACAAGGGTCCCTTCTGATTGGAGTTCAATACATTGTGATAAAGAAAATTTATAAATTTAGAGAATGCTGCAATAACATATAAACTGTGTTAGTTGGGAATGCGTCCCCACCCTTGAAACCTCTGTCCCCATTCCCTTAGCCATTTCAGGTATGGCGGGGGATGTTAGGGGGCGCCCCCTTGTGGTCCCCTCGCCCCCGACACCCCCGCACCTCCCATCCCCCACCCCTTCAAATATTCCGAAATGTTATGGGATGCGTACCCTTTTTCGGAAATGTTAGAAAAAATTAAGGGGAGGCCTGGCTGTCCCCCACAATGTCCAACGCATGCCAAGGCAAAAAGAAAATAAAAACATGAGATTTTTTAAAAGTGTATTGGGCTGTAAAGGGGCATGGGGGTCCCACAATCCCTTACACACCCCTTATATGCCATAAATCCCTTCCAAAACAAAAGCATTTTATTTTTGCAGTTTCCTCCATTGCAGTGGTTTCAGTTTGCAGTCGCTGGTTCAAGGGTGTTGCAGGGACATGGGAGTTTGGGAGGTGTGATTGGAGACCTTTCCATTGCATTTCGCCACATTCTGCAAAAGCTCTAAGTCTGAAACAAAATAACAACTGCAAATTTCAAGCTACAGCAGTGTCAACTCTCAAGATATGACATTTTTTTTTGTTTTTTAAATTTTTAGCTTGTTACTTGTTAATAAGTTTGTAAATTTAAAAAATGTTAAATGTTTTCATTGTTTTGGTTTCAACATTCAGACTTTCAGTTTGCTATCTTAAAAAAAAAATACCACAAAATGAGCAGCAACAGTAGTGCAAGTCATGAGGGTAGTGAAGAACTTTTTTAAAAGTGTATTGGGCTGTAAAGGGGCATGGGGGTCCCACAAACCCTCACACGCCCTTTATGCACCATAAATCCCTTCGAAAACAAAAGTATTTTATTTTTTCAGTTTCCTCCATCTTGCCTGGCAGTGGTTTCAGTTTGCAGTCGCTGGTTCAAGGGTGTTGCAGGGACGTGGAAGGGAGTTTGAGAGGTGTGATTGGACACCTTTCCATTGCATTTTGCCACATTCTGCAAAAGCTCTAAGTCTGAAACAAAATAACAACTGCAAATTTCAAGCTACAGCAGTGTCAACTCTCAAAATATGACTTTTTTTTTTGTTTTTTAAATTTTTAGCTTGTTACTTGTTAGTAAGTTTGTAAATTTAAAAAATGTTAAATGTTCTCATTGTTTTGGTTTCAACTTTCAGACTTTCAGTTTGCTATCTTAAAAAAAACCACCACAAAATGAGCAGCAATAGTAGTGCAAGTCATGAGGGTAGTGAAGAAGTTGAAAATGAAGTAAACAAAATATCAGTAGTAGATCGTGACCCTTCTAATTCTGAAAATCCAAACTCAACTTCTATTCCACAAGATCGTTTTGCATGCCCTTCATCTGCTCTTCAAAAAATTGCAAAAGGCCCTTTCAACCCCAAGAAACCATCGCTTCAATTTGCCACCAATTTAACTGTCAACAAGGGTAAAAATGCAGGGGGCAGCAGGCATTGGCTATGTCATCTTTTCAAAACTGATTACCGTAGGAGTTATACTAGGGTTAGAACCCGTCTATTGGGTGATAGTAGACATGGGGTTAGAGTTTATGAAAATATACCATTGCAACAAGTTGAAATGTCAAAGTTGGTTGGAGTGAGTGAGGAAAAAATCATTGGTTCTACTCACAATAAGAAACGGTTATATATTAATTTGCATGACTATTCCAATGTATCAATTGGTCAATGTTGTGATTGAGGGAAGAGGATGGCCACTTTTGTTGCAGGTAAAAAGAATACAATGATAGGGTTAATGAATATGCAAAAACGGGAGCAAGTCGATGATTTTGTGGCCAATTTTTTTAATGTCCATGCTAGTCCATTCCATTTGGCAAGGTCACCTTATTTCAAAGCTATGTCGAGAGATGCACTGGCAGTTGGATCCTCTTATGCTCCCCTTGGAGAACATAGATTGTGTACCTCCCTCCTTTACAAACAATATTCAAAGGTGAACATGTTGATGGAGGAGATGAGAGAACATGGATTAGGATTGGTTGTTCCATTGTCATGGATGGTTGGCCAACATTCGACATCGACCACTTATTAATATTATTGTTACATACCTTGCTAGTTCTTATTTTCTTAGAGCTGTTGATTGTTATGGGAAATGTAAGGATGTTGATTACCATTTTTCCATTTTGAAGAAGGCCATAGAGGAGGTTGGGTCTTCCAATGTAGTGCAAGTTGTGATAGATTCAACTTGTGTTTGTAAGTTAGTTGGTTTGATGGTTGAGAGCGCTTACATATGTTTTGGACTTCATGTTGTGTACATGCTTTGAAAGACATTGGCGAAATAGATTGGGTGAAGGTAATAGTGGCCGAAGCTAGAGACATACAAATTTTTGTATGTAACCATCACACTTCACTTGCACTATTTTGGTCTTATTCCAAGAAATAATCCTTCAAACTGGTCGAGATGAGATATGCTAGCTATTTTATTTTGCTGGAGAGGATGTTGGAGGTGCAGGATGCTCTACAATCCATGGTGGTTTGTGGAGAGTGGAAAAAGTGGCTCAATGAAAGACAAAAGAAGGGGAGATGGTGTGAGAGAGAAAGTCTTTACTCTTTAATGACAATTGGTGGTCCAATATCAGGCAAGAAAAACTGTTTGAGTTTGTACTTTGTTTTACTTTTTATTTTAAAATTTTAATTTTCATTATTAATAGTGTTAATTTCATAATTTTAACATAATTTTTTTTAAATGTTTGCATATATATTTGCTCTATCATATCACTTGTTGTGGGGGTAATCAGGTATGTGGATACAGATTCTCCAAGCCTTTTTGATAGCATGCTTGATCAAATGCAGCAAGCAGCTCATGTCAAGGATCCTGGATTGCAATTGCATGAGGAGCATATTAGGCCTATTGTCACAAAGAGGAGGAACACAATGAACACCCTCCTTCATATGGCTTCCTATGCTCTTAATCCGAAGTTGTATGCACCTAGACCTAGCAAAATGCTTCCTTCTGAGGATGATGAGGTAATGGAGGGGCTTATGGCAGCCTTTCCTAAAATGTATAGCATCAAGGAGGCAACCATACTTCAAGAGCAATGGCTTCAGTTTTCTGATCTTTAGGGTCCTACATTTAGCAAACCAGAGGCTAGGATAGATAGGGCCACTATTGCACAAAAAATCCTCCATTGGATGGTGAAAATTTCATGGGAAGGACACACCAAAGTTGAATTTACTTGCTATTTGTTTGCTCTCTCATAGATTGCTAGTTCCTCTGCTACAAAGAGGAATTGGTCCACCTATGGCTTCATCCACTTCATTAAGAGAAACATGCTTACCTTGAAACGAGGAGAAAAACTAATTGTAGTTCATAGTGCCTTGAGACTTTAGGGTCGACAAAGTATTGAGTATTGACAAACTCCAACAACATGTTGGGATGTTGATCTTGAAGATGCTAGGTAGATTGATGAGGAGTTGCAACCAGGAATGGTCGTGCTACCATTGGATGATCCACTTCAGCCAGAGAGTGACAATGACACGGATAGTTATTTTGATATTGATAGCTCGAATGAGGCATAGTCTCATAGATTGTTATATTTTGAATTTGAGAGTTGAGTTAACTAATTTTAATTTTAAAATTTGAACAACAAAATGCTTTTATAGTTAATATTGTTGTCACGAATCTCATGATTAATTTTATTGTTGTTTATACTACTTTATCGAGGTTTATACTATTGTATACTACTGTTGTCATGATTTATTTACATATTGATATTGTTATCAATTATTGACATCTCTCTCTTTCTCTCTCTATATGATATATTTTGAAAAAATCATATATACCGCCTTCCCCAAAAATTGGCCCTTGGACTGCAGTCCCCGAAACAGGTCCCCTGTCACCCCCTCATCACCATCCCCAAAATGTCGTGGAACACAACATATAAATAGAGAAAAATAACATTTATGGTTTATAATTAAAGTAATATAAAAAAATCTAGGGTTTGCAACTATAAAAATATATTTTTTACAAAAACACCCAAGGTTTGTTCAACAAAAAAATTAAACAAACCTAGGGTTTGTTTTTTGGTCCACTAAAACAAAATAGAAAAAAAAGAAATGTAAAAGAGAAATGAATTTTTTGTTAAAAAAAAAAAAAACCTTTAAAATACAAACTTATCTCTTAAATTTTGCTTGAAATCAATGGTGAGCTTTTTCCAATTTTTTGTAGGTTCCTCTAGATGCACCAAAAGTAGCTACAAACCTGCCCAAATGTGATTCCACCACTGATTTTTGCTCAATCTCTTTGCTGGTTTCCCTTCAATGCAACCTAATTTTGGCTCAAGACTCTTTTTTTTTTCCTTCTCTTTTGGCTTGAAAATGAAATGAAGTTACTTTTAGGGTTTAGGAGACAAATATTAGTGAGTTGTTTTCTTTTTGTGTTTTTTATTATTTAAATTCTACTAGTTGTGGCCGAGTCTTCCCATCGGGACTTGTTGAGTCCGGCGAGTCTAGGGAGTTTGGCGAGTCCTTCGCTGTTGAGTCTTCCAAACTCATATGGTATCACTCGTCTCAAGACTTGCCGAGTCTAGGCGAGTCTTTGTGATTCTTGTAACTCTGCTTGAAACAGAATAGATTATTCTATAAGTAATACTGCAGCTATTAGGGCCCAGGTGTTAGAAAGAAAACTGGAGTGAGTCAATTTATTAGCTGAGGAAGTCTGCTCAACTCGTAGTGATGGAAGGTGGTGCTAAAAGCAAGTTATGCATACTGCTGAGAAATCCATTTCACAAATAATTTTGATGTGACTTACAAAATTGCATTGAACAGATGCGAAGAGATGAATAGAAGATTGAAGAAATAGAACTGTAGCCCCTTTGCCTTTGAGATAACCCAACTGCCCTACCTGGTAAAACTAAAAATAAAAATCATTTAAAAAATTTGTGGGATCTTTGATTCTTTGCAAATTGTAATGTCCTGTTTAATTCCTGAATGTCTGCAGCCTACGTTTCAAAAGAAATCAATAAAGATTATTAATATTACACCAAATTGGCATTAAATAAAGATTAAGTTGTTAAGAATGGTCAAACAGCATATGAAAGGTTGTGTCCCTTGAGCAAGACAAGGTATATAAGGAAGGTAGATCTAGAAGGAAAGGTAAGGGTGGAGAATTATTAGGACTGATTACAAGTAATAGACAGCAGCACTAACAAATTAACTTATTTAAAATTAAATTATTATTCTCTAAATGCAGTGATGAAGAGTTGTAACTATTGAGGTGAAGAGGTGTGACTCCCCAAACTTGAGATATAAAAGGGAGAGCATTTCATTTGAGAAAGAGATCCATACCATCGTTGCAGAATTCAATTGAGAATAGAACCTTATGTGGCTTTGCGAGTAAATTAAATTATGTTCTCAAGAGTAGTGATGATGTGAGAAAGGTTGTGACTCCTAATATAAAAGGTTGTGACTCTTCAAAGGTGAAAGGTTGTGACTCCCTCCATAATAAGATATAAAAGGGAGATCATTCCCTTGTGAAGAAATCATCAATGGGGAATAAATCTATCAATAAATTTGGAAGTAGAGTAATATTCTCAATAGATAGACATGAAGGGTGGTGACTCATTTATTATGAAGGGTGGCAACTCCTTTATTATGAAGGGCGGTGACTCATTTATTGTGAAGGGTGGTGACTCCTTAAAAAAATGGATATAAAGGGTAAATCAATTCATTGACATTCAATAAGCAATCATCACTCATCTATCCATCAAGAAATCAAACAATCAAAATATCAAAAAGATCAATCAAGCAAGCAACAATAAGTCTATCAATACATTCAATCATCAAATCATTCAAGCATCCAATCACTCAATCATCAAATCATTCAATCATCAATTCATCCAAGTAGCACACACTCAAATATCAATTGAGAAAATCAATTAAGAAAGAAGATTGGAAAAAGGAAAATAAGAAATATAAGATATCTATTGGAAATAAATACTGTTTTCAGCAAGAATATTATTAGGAAGCAATTTTGAGAATATAAATTAGGTTGTGAGATTTTGTACTACTACAAAGGAGGGTGTAAAATCTAATGAACCCCAATCATTGTCTAAGCGTTTTGTTATAGGTGAAATACAATCTTCAACATGTATAGGTTCCACTTTTGAAGTTGGGATCAAAGTATTGAGAGAGTTGGAAGTACTATGTTCATCTTGGACTTGTGAATTATAACTTTTTTCATCCGCTTTTACCGTATATATCTTGTTATTATATTCATACTTCATCTCACGGTGAAGAGTAGACGAGACTCCCTTCATGGCATGAATCCACGGTCTACCTAGGAGAAGATTATATGAAGAGGTCCTGGCATGATATGGATAGGGGCAGGCAAAACCACGGGCCCTACCTTAATGGGTAGTGAGATCATCCCCAATGGTTGTTTACTAACATTGTCAAAGCCATAAATAGAAAGATCATTAGGTTCTATAAGATTCTTATCCACACCAATTTATCTAGAAGATCAATACTACAAACATTAAGACTTGATCCATTATATATAAGAGTATGTCTAACCCCAATTTTATTAATAGCAACCATTATCATTAGAGCGTCATGTTGGTTTTGGATCTCAAGCGAGGGTAATTCATGTAGAGAGAATGTATAATCCAACTTTGTTGCCTGCATATATATATATATATTATATTGCATAATGATATTTTATTACCAATGAACATAATAGATTCCTTTAGTGCTCTATTTTGAATTTCTAAAAGTGTTTCGCAAATAGGGAGGCTGATCAACCATCCGAGATCACGAGAGGTGAAGTACCGACCTTTCCTTCATCAAGCACGCCACCTCGAGATGCAACGCTCATGGGCCGAGAGGCATATGAGTGCTCTTGAGCTTGTAGTGGAAGACAGTCTTCATGCATCTTATCAAGCATGCCACCTCGAGATGGATGGAATGCAACATGCTACCATGCTTGTGGGCCTTGTGTGCTAGGAGGTGAATGAGTGCCCCCGGGCTTGATCAAGGAGGATGGAGCACCTCCAAGGTGGGCAGAGAGATGGAGTGGACTTGAGATCTTGCCATGTTTGTGGGCTAGGAGGCAGATGAGTGCTTTTGGGCTTGAGGGTCTCCTCAAGTATGCCACCTCGAGATGGATGGATGAGGATCCACCTATGTATAAAAGGACAACCATCCTTGAGATTGCAGTTTGCAAGTACTTGAAGTGAATTCCTAATATGATGGCTATTGGAATATGCCTTGGAATAATCATTAATGGTGTTAAGATTCCTTTGAATTCAAATATTGATAATATTATGAACTATAGATCTAAATATTATAATGTTTTAGCTATGATGTATTGATCTCAATATTATAATATTTTATGTGATAATTTGAATATAACCATAAAGTTGTTACTTTTTATTTCTAATATCAGTTTTTAGTGATTATTATTGTTTTGCAGGCCTAAAAGTAGGAATTTCCCAAAAGGGGACATTACACAAATAAACTTCAGATTGGATTGTTGACCCCTAATCTTAGCCTAAAGACTAAATTAATCTTTGTGGAGATAAATTATAGATTTACCCCCAGGATTATCATTACATGGTTTGAGCTCCAATTAACTCTATAAAGATACTATTACTTGTACTCTTTATTGAACCGAATAGTATCAAGGCAGTATTTGGTACCACCTTTCAGCATTCAATATAAAAATATGCAAAAATGTAGAACAAAGATAAACTAAGCCTATATTCAATATCTAAATAGAGGGAATCTTGTGGTAGTTTGTAATGCCTCCTGTCCTAGTTTGCCCTAGACTTTGCCTATGGGTCACAATTTCCACAAACTAGGGTTAGGGTTTTCACCTTGTCAACTGACTATCTCCCTGATGATGTCATCTAGAATTGCAAAACCTGCGTCAATCCATGAACAACATTCCCAAACATGCATATATACATTTGTTAGCATTAATCCATGGCAACACATTTATCAATAATGCAACCTATTGTGAACTAGGAGGAGCAACATGGTGGGTCCGCCCGAAGCCATTTGCCAAGCCTAAGAGGTTGTACACCACAACCCTCTTTGCTGGTGACTTGTACCTACTTTCTCCACCCATGTCACAACCTCAGAAGACACTTCACCTACTGGAGGAAGCCAGTGGAGCTTACAA
>VDFB02301229.1:0-29878 GCA_007258455.2 Sequoia sempervirens
AGTCATGAATAATTGGGGAGTTATATTAGTAACTATTCACATTTAGACACTCCAATTGGTGCACTAAAAGGAATCTAGTTCTACACACTCATTCTAAAGATATTTGCATGACTAGAGATTTTTTATATTATATCATTTTTCTAATTTCCAAGTATTGATCCATGTAAAATTTCCTTGTGATGTGATGATAACCCTCTAGGGTATCAAAATTATCCTAGTTTATAGTAGAAAATAATACTAATCATTATTACATGTTTAGTCATCAATACTAATTAGTTCTTATCTATGTCCTCTACTAAAAAGCATCTATAATAAGTGGCATTATTGATCAAGCCTACTTGAGTGACACTTCAAGGATGATCTATTACTTTCAAATTTCAATATTAGTGAACACACACAATGTTAATTCAAAGACATTACAAGAATTATTCAATAATAGCAAGATAAATTTTAAACTCCATAAAATAAAATAAAAAAATTTGATTATTATAATACTTCAAATGTAGATACTAACCACTACATGTATCACTTGTTTGGACTTGTCTTTTGGCAAGTATTATTGCAACTAGCATTGCTTAATTGTTTTTGTTTAATACTAGTTGTTCCTGTAAGTCAATTATATGTTAGATTTTTTCTCTCTAATGCCAATATTTATTTTTTAGAAAGTTTATATAAAAATTTTGAACAAAAAATATTCAAAAAATAAATTATCAACAATTTGATTGACTATAGAGTTTCAACTTTTATTCCAAACTTCATGTTATTAAAAAAAAATAGTAATGATTGGTATATAATTCCAATCTATTCATTATTCAAGCACACTATGAACATATTATAATTCCAACTTATTTTATTAAATTGTAATAGATAAAATCAACAACTTTTAAATAAAATACAATATAATAAAAAAATTATAAATAAAACTCAACGCAAACAACAACAATTGCAAATATTGAATATAAAAACAAATAATAGTGAATATTGATATCCAACATTCAATTAATTTTTTCTTAAACCAAATTTCAAATAAGAAATATTTTAATTTATAAAATAATTTATAAACTAACCTAATAATTAGTCATTATTACAACAATAATGAAAATTCCATAGAGTCTCCTATTTGTAAGGTGCTCAATGATTTACAACGTGAGTAATGATGGTTTACCATGCAATTATTACTGTAAAGGAAAAATTTATACGGATCAACTTTATTTTCATTTGCATAATCCCAGTCTCATCACGCTTTAAGAAGAAACGACGGGATACACAACAATATCCAATGTAGATTGCATATAAAAATCTGATTTGTTTTTATCTCGCTTTACCAATGTTTTAAAGGAAATAATTAATTATAAGTAATAATTTTTTATGTAAATTTAGTTGTTAATGTCATAAATTTGAATCTTTTATGATTAACATTTAGATATTTATTTTTTATTTTTATATTATCATTTGCTATTTTAGGTCAAATATGTGAATACAAACTTGACTTAAATCACTTTTATATTCACATTTTTGAATCATAACTTTTTTAAAATTGAAAAGTTAAATTTAATTATTGTCAGTGTTTTTCATTGGCATGTGTTTTGTTAATTTGTGGGTTTAGTTATATTTGAATACACTTGTTCACTCATTTGGAAAGACCAAGGTTTAGAAGGTTGGAATACAAAAAGAATGTCTAGATTAAAAAACTTAAAAGGAAATATATTCTACTTTTAGAAATACTTGTGACATCATCTTAGGTCCATTGTACACTTTCTTGTCTTAGATATTTTACTTAGAGTCATAAAATTGATCAAACTAGGGATTTTGCTAAAGAGAATTCTCAATGGATTCACTTAATAAACCAAAGGAATAGCATGCATGATCTTAGGGTACTAATAAACACCTTTGATCTCATTTCTATATGACAAACATATATTTTCATTACCCCATCTACATACACTAATATAATCAAAATGCTTCCCTTTTTTCACCATGTATCTCATGTAACATTTTTTTATTACATAAATATTTATCACCTTATCATTTCTACTCTATCAACAAAGGGGGTTACTTACACCCACATTTTAATCCAAAATTGATGTTGATTGTAGCTAATACAAAATATCAACACAAAATAATATATATGAGTTATGAAAAATATGTTATCCTACATAAATATTTCATTCAAAAACACTTAAACATATCAATCCCCAAACCATTTTTACACCAACTTTGATAGTATATGTCCCTAATAATAATTTATGTCAAATATAGTACATATATTGATCTAAATTATAATATAAGGTTTTTAGAGATACCAAGTACTCTTTTGA
This sequence comes from Sequoia sempervirens, assembly GCA_007258455.2. Classification (NCBI taxonomy): domain Eukaryota; kingdom Viridiplantae; phylum Streptophyta; class Pinopsida; order Cupressales; family Cupressaceae; genus Sequoia; species Sequoia sempervirens. Next base: position 2,319 of record VDFB02301229.1, read on the forward strand.
GGAGGTTCATGGAATTATCAATAGGTATCTAATAACTATTGTATACACCTAAAATTAGTCATGGCATTTAACTAATTAAATACTACTTATTTAGTTAATATTTCGACTACGTATAAATAAATTCTCAATTTGTTTAAATATTGTTCACCCTTCTCTAATTCTCCAAATCTAAAATCATATTCTTCTAAATTAATTAAATAAACAAATTTCCATAGGCTTATTTAATTAATCTTCACTAATCTCGATTAGGAATTCAAGCACATGTCTACAACTTTTTGTGCCACCTCACCAAGGTCACATGAAATTAAATAATTCTATTTTTTTTTAGAATTATCTTCAACCAATTTTAAAAGCACATGGCTTATTTCTCACACACTTCCACCAATTTTCAAACACATGGTCTTTTCTTCCCACACTTGAGTCTTCCATCCAAATGGCATGTTGCCCATTGGTCAAAAGATTCTTCCATCCAAATGGCATGTTTTCTTTGGTAAAGGGAACAACATCTTGATTCTCTTCACCTCCACCATTCATTATTATTGTTCAAATTTGGACCGTCAATCATTGCCACCTCACTAGATGCTTGGAAAAGGCTATAAATACACCCCTTTGGAATTGTATTTAGTATCCACTTTTGAATAGAGTTATCATGCAGAAATATCATTTGAGCTTGGAAGCATTATGGAGTCTTATAGTTACATTTTATATCATGTTTTACATCATAGTTAAATCTTAGGCTCACTTTGCTTCATAGTTGCATTTTTTGTCATCCTTTGCATCATAGTTGCATTTTAGATTAGCATTTTTATAGTTAGCATTTGAGCATATGGAGTATCACTTTAGTTTTTCATATTTTGAATTTTAGCATATGTAGAATCATATCTAACATCATGTATATCACTACCATAGTATCCACCACCATTTGTCCATTCATCATAAATACCATTATCCATTCATTATAGTTCATTATCCTTTCCATCATATAGTTGCATGTAGGAGCTTAGTTGGTTTGCATGTTGAATACTAATCTCGTTTCTTAAGTGTCATTCTAATAGCCTTTGTGTACATAAAAATATGAGAGCCAAAGGGTTAAAAGAATCATTAAGAGAGACGTTTTTGAAAGATTCATTAAATTGTAATTTAGAGTAGCTTATTTGCTTTGAATCTTTGATATAATTTGTTTCATTAAGGTTTGTGTTGATTTACTAACTTTACACATTTCACACACACACACAAAATGGCACCCACTGTGGGGCCTTTGCCCTATTTTTTTTAACAGTTTGGAAAATTTATGTTCATAGGTTCGAACATGAGAGTTTTGGTGCATTTTGCTATTTCTGTGGCATAGTTTGCACCTTTTTTGGTGTAGTTTGCATTAGTTTTGGTGTAGTTTGCATGAGAAATGGAGCATTTTGCAAGTTTCCAGAAAAGTTCACTAGGCTTCCAAAACATAGTTTTTGAGTTTTAGCACAGTTTGCATGAGCTTTGGTGCAATTTGCAATATTTTTGGCATATTTTGCAATAGTTTTGGCACATTTTGCTTCCAGATTGGCACATTTTGTCTCTGTTCTGGCAGATTTTACAGTTTCCCTATTTTCACCATATCCAAAGGCTAATACTCTATGTTTTTTTGTAGGTTTCCCAAATTTGTTGTCAAAGACTCAAACATATTTAATTGTTTCATTTTGGTTAAGTTAGGAACATAGCTTAACTAAAAGGTTAATGAACATCATGTCTTTTGTGCTTGATGGATGGTAGGCATATGCTCTCCCCTTAACTAGGTGACCAAAAATCTAGACCCATTCACTTTTGTGTGTGAGTGTGAGTTGAGTATATCATGTGTGTTCTCTCTTTGTTTACACAAAACAAAAATTGATCGAAATATGGGTATACTTGCTTTCTTTTGTTTATCAAGAATCCTCTTCCATTGAAATTGATTAGACAACTTCCCTTGGATTATCTTGGTATTCATTTTTTAGTGATCTTCCTAATCAATTTCAATGGAAGAGGATTCTTGATAAGTTGAAAATGCAATTTTCTCACTACACTTTCTCATGGTTATATTTTGCTAAGTTTATTACCCTTTTAAAATCAATCATGTAGGGTCTTTTGTTTATATATTTCTATTGCTTTGTGCTCCTATATTTTTTCTACAGGAGTTCAATCCTCTTTCTCAAAAAATTCTTTAGATAGAAATTTTGGATTGTTAAAATTTGACTCTAATTAGATGAGACTAATTTTGCAGGCCTTAATAAAATTGCAGTCTTAGTCTTAGGTTATTAAAGTTTAATATTTGAGCCTTGGTTGCTAGACTTTGTTGAAGATGGTTTAAGTAACAAGATCAATTGAAATAAATTCTATGATATAAATATATATGAGGTGTCAAGTTGTTAAGGTTCCTAAAGTAATTTTGATTGAGAAATATCTATGATATGTAATACTATCAAGGAGGATGGTTCACTTTTTCAAAAAGCCTCTTTTGGACCATGAGTTTGAGCTACAATACTTTGTTTGGATTGATTTGAGGGATTGTCATCTCTGGATTCTCACCTCTTTTCTCTGAGGAAAATTTTATTGGATCCTAATTGGTCTAAAGTGTTAGAATTTAAAGCTTCCTTCTTAGTGGGGGTTTCTCACATTTATCATTGGAAAAATCAAATTTATTAACCTTTCGAGGGAAATAATGATGCTTGTGTAGCCCTATCTTGTTTTATGGAAGGTTACCCATGGTGTTATCTAGAGGAAATTGATGCTCTTGCTTGGTGCTATGACCCTTAGGGGTTTATTTAGTTTTTTTGGATACAAAATTTTAGAACATCAAAAAGCTAAGCATAGATATTCCCCTAGTAGAAAAAGAGTTAGAAATAATATCATTAGCCTAAATATAATTTCCTCCTCTAGCTTCTTTGTCAAAATAAATATCATACCTATGACAACATAAGAGAGGGAGGCCTATAAGGTCCTTCTAAATATGCTTTTGTAGATCATCTTTTATTTTAGTGTTCTTTTGTTGAGGGACTTTGAAGATAATGGTGTCATATTTAGTACTAACTCTACTTCATGCTATTTCATGTGAATTTTGGGCCACTTTGGGACATACTCCTAATTTTTTCTTTTCATTTTTGATGGCCTAAGATATTTGTACTATCAATAAAAAATTTAGTTTGAAAGATATAGCTAAATTTTCCAAAGTTATTAAAGTGTTATTGGATATCTCTAGCAGAAGATTTTGGACTTGATAAAAGAAACTTTGATGGCTAAGTGTTTTGTTGATGAAGTTTTAGATTCTTAGAATATTTAAATTTTGAAGAAATTACATTTGGATCATTTGGTTAGCTCTATTCTTCCTCACTCTAGGATCAAATCTTATTATAAGGTGAATAAATTAGGTAAATTCACTCCTCCTCCATTGGACTTTTTAGAATGAACACAAATTTGGTTCTTTTTGTTGGGTGGATTGGTGGAGTTGAGTGGGACAAAAATTGATTTAAAGTTCACTTTTTTTTCCCTTCTTCTATAGTGTTTAACACGAATAATCAAATGGAGGTTCGAGCCATCCTTGTGGGTCTTGAGAAAGCCTATAAACTAGGTTGGAAGAAGATAATATGTGATATAGATTTCATGATTTTGAACTCCATTTTTTAATAATGGATGGTCTCCTCAATCTTCTTTGTCTTTCGTGAAATTTTGATTCCATATCTTTTATTCATATTCTTCAAGAATGGAATATTGTTGTGGACTATTTGACAAAATAGGTCTTTGATGTAAGTCGCATTTGGAACATCATAGATTGGGAGTCCTTGTATTATACTCAATGTTTAGAGTTTCTTCAGCTCCTTCACAATGATTTGGTTTGATCTTTCATGCCTTTTTCCACTAAGATATTTGTTTTTGTTATTTTTGTGGATTCCATTATTTCTTGAAAATGGTGGGTTTGTGAAACATATATTTAATTTTTATTCTTTGAACCTGAATGACACCCATCACTCTTTCAAAATCTTTCTGTGATTCTTAATCCATATATATATATGTATCCGTTTTTGAAAAAAATAAAATTAAAAGTATAGTTATCCGTGTTTATCAAAAAAAAAAAATTAAAATAAAATAAATGAGTAGATCCTTATATTTAGTTTGCTGTTTCTAGAAGACTACTGTGTTGTGATTCAGCTGTAGCATGCTGCAAACGTTGATCTTTTTTTTTCTGGATTTGGAGCAGCTAGTTGTGGCTGCACTTGTCTTTAAATTATTTGTTCTGTGTTATCTTTATAATTTATTACCACGGAATATATTTATTTATTTATTTTATTAAATATTGATAAAAATACAAAGAGAATGCGGAATATATTTTTGTACAAATGGAGAACGGAAACATTAATTAATAATATGTTTTTATGTCAGTCACCATTCCCTTTTATAAGCACACTTGTTTTACTGTCTCCACACATACCATCATTAAATTTTCAAATCAGCCCATCCAAGAGAAAATATCAGAGAACCAAAACAATAAATGGTTTAGCTATAGCCATGCATTTCCAAAACTCATCGCTAATTCATCACAAAGTAGATTCAGAGAATAAAAATTCAACCATTAATGTCACCACTGCTTCACAACAAATCAGGCTCAGAAAACTTTCGTTTGAATGTTCATTTCAATTCCCAATCGAGGCATAATGCTGATGCACCCTCACCCGATTTTCTTCCCACCACAGGCTAGCCTGCCTTTCGCTGAACACTTCACGACTGCACCCTATTCAATTCATATCATCACTGTACAATCTTCTTCTTAAAATCTAATAAGAAATTAATTGCAATACCTGATTACCTGAATTGAACGCGTTTAACTTGGGGGGATCCACCAGCCAAGCGTTTCACAGTAACGCGCACGCCTTGCTCAAAATCTTCTGTATATTCTTCGTCTTGTTGTTCAGCAAGGAGGCGATATGAGATCTCAGCATTATCTTTATATTGGCGTGCAGGAGCGAAGCAATCCAGCAGGAGAGATAACATCCTCATTCTGGCTCTCCCCATTCTCAATGATATTCCATACCCTTGCATAATAGCTACCATCTGAATCCCTTTTATACTTTTTTTTAGTATCACAAATATAGCAATGCAGTCGTTTGTAAAAATTAGGGCAACATATTCAAGATATGCAACAATAAAGTTATGGCTACAGGACAAAACGCATTCATTGATGGGGGTCCCAAAAAAACGTTCACTGTAGGGTATCAAATAAAGTTATGGCTACAATAGGACAAGTATCCATATAAGAAAGTTAATGGCAATAATATGTATAAGTCTCAATATCATGGGATTGAGTTTTGATAAATAGTAGGAAAAGCATAAATATTTTTTATGGGTTTTTAGGTTGATTTTTTTTTACTAAGAGTTAAGGATTGAGGGGTATCTATTCCACCAAATTCGTCTTATGGTGTTGAGGTCTTGCACTTAGTAAGACTTGATCTTTGGTGGGCCCATTTAGAACTTTTTAACTTCACCAACAAACCAAGAACCCACTGACTAAATAAATAATTTTGATTTTGAGTAATTTTTTTAAAAATATTTAATATTATTTATTATAAATTATTATGTACTCAATTATACAATTTATTTTTTTCACATTCACGACAAATGAATTGGAAAATGATAGTAAAATAGACAACTAAGGTGTATGGATTAAAGATTATTTATTTTGAAAAAAAATTATGACTACTTTGATTTTTTATATGGATTCACACATCTACTTCTCTATAGTATTGGTTTCATTCTGATGCAAATACAATTTTTTATAGATAAGAAATTTTTAAAGTAAAAATGTAAATATTTGATAATTTGTTTGAAATCCAAGATGATATGATCTTCCTTTTATTAGATTAGCTACTCAATAATTTTTTGAATTTCAAACATTATAGCTTTAGTCGTCTATGCTATTTTCATTGATAAAAATATATATTTAATTGTTTTTATGGATTCATGATGTGATTTAATGATATTTTTTGTAAGGGTGTGGACTAATACTTTAAATGTGTTTACTCAAAATGAGTTGGGGAAGGCATCTAACTTCTTGCTCCTATTGATCAATTTAATGGTATTTCTTGGAATTAGACATGGTGATTCAAACAAGTCACCACATTAGTTGAGATTTAAATTGATGAGTGATATCATTCTCTATCAACACAAATATGTCTTGAAAATAGAACTTCATTCTTAGACTAATCAATTATATGACCCTTATGTTTCATTTCATTTTATATTAACAAAAATAACTCTTTGAAATAGAATATTTGTATTAGTCTAATCTACTATACAATCATTTCCATAATGAGGTGAACACTTAGGCAAGTAGGAAAAGCTTCATTTTATAAAATTTTAAATACTTACTTCTACCTTGGAATCTAGGATATCTAATTTTGATTTAGGCCTTGGTAGGTGAACTAGACTTAGATGGTTTGAGATCTTTTTTATTTTTTTGTGCTATAATACAATATATGTTTTCCCAATCAATTTATTTTTTCACATATAGGGATTCTTGTTTCTAAAATAGAACTAGATGTTCAAAATAGAGTAGGATTTAAATGCTTGGGTCATTATCATTTAATTATTTCTCATATATCATAATTAAGATGTTATAAACCTACTATTTATCAAATTTTCCATGTTCACATATGCTTAGACATCCCCCCTATTCACTTATTTATTAATTATGTGCTTTCACACATTCCCATGCATATTCTATCCATTATGGTCTAGCTCCTTTTCTTTGTCAAGATCATTTCAGAGTTGTGGGACAGACCTTGTGGGCTCACAAACTCATTCCACCTAATTTTCTTTATTTTTAATTAAAACACCACTAATTTCTCACCTTTATTCTTTGCACTTATGACTAATGAAGTACAAATTTACATGATATGTTTTCATTTCCTTGTATTTAAAGACATTATATGCATTCATCTAATTGGAGAGCTATATTAGTAACCATTCACATTTAGACACTCCAATTGACACACTAAAAGGAATATAATTCTACACACTCATTCTATAAATATTTGCATGACTAGAGATTTTATATTATCATTGTTTAATTTCCAAGTGTTGATCTAGGCAAAATCTCTTTGTGATGTGATGATAACCCTCTAGGGTATTAGAACTATCCTATTTTACAATAGAAAATAATAGTAATCATTATTATATTCTTAGTCATCAATACTAATAGTTCCTATATGTGTCCTCTAACACAAAATCATCTATAATAATTGACATTATTGGTGAATCCTTGAGTCACACTTTAATGATGATCTACTACTTTCTAATCTCAATATTGATGAACACACACATTATAAATTCAAACACATTACAAGCATTCTTCAATAACAACAATATAAATTTCCAACTCCACAAAATAAAGTAAAAATTCCATTATTACAATATTTCAAATGTAGATACTAACCACTACATATCACTTGTTAGTACTTGTCTTTGACAAGTATTACTACAACTAGTACTGCTTAATTGTTTAATATTAATTGTGCTTGTAAATCAATTATATGTTAGATTTTTCTATTTAATGAGAATATTTATTTTTTGAAAAATTTATATATAAATTTTTAACAAAAAAAAAAAAAAAATATCAACAATTTGATTGGCTATAGAGTTTCAACTCTTATTCCAAACTTCATGTTATTCAAGAAAAGTAATAATAATTGATATGTAATTCTAATCTATTCATTATACAAACACACTATAAACATATTATTATTCTAACTTGTTTTATTAAATTGTAATAGATAAAATCAACAAACTTTTAAATAAAATACAATATAATAAATAAATTATAAATATAACTCAACGTAAACAACAACAATTGCAAATATTAAATATAAAAACAAATAATAATGATATTGATATCCAACATTCAATTAATTTTATCATAAACCAAATTCCAAATATGAAATATTTTAATTTAAAAAAATAATTTAAAAACTCAACTAATAATTTGATCATTATTTCAACAGGAAAGAAAACTCCAGTTGTATGGTTGCCAATTATTTACAACGCGAGTAATGATGGTTTACAATGCCAAACGACCTTTTATTACTCTAAAAGGAAAATTTATACGGATCAACTTTATTTCCATTTACACACAATAATATCCAATGTAGATTGCATATAAAAAGCTGATTTGTTTTTTTATCTCACTTTAGTTGTACGTGAAGATTCTTTGATAAAAAATGTTATTTTTGGAAGTGAGTACATCATTAATTATATAGTTTTTTTTTTCAAATGTATATATTAATAATAATAATAAATTATATAAAAGGAGAAAGCACTTTTAAGATAAGTATGGTGAAAGAAATCACAAAGAAAAGGATTCAACAACAAACATATCACATCAAGAGAGGCATAAGCATAAACTATATGATTGAAGTAATTAGAACAGGAATTAGCTTGTAATTGAAATTTTTGCATATTTATATATTTTTTAAATGTTTTGAGTTCATTTTACTAGTGTTTCAAATGAAATAATTAACTAGTATATATATCTTCAAGGTAATCTATATAAAATATGTTGAAAGATATTGAACTATCTATTTTTTTTATTAACAAACTTAAAATAAATAAAATATCATTGTATGACTTATTAGATGGGGGAAAAAAATTATGACTAACTTTTAGAGAGTTATTTTAGGTCAAATATGTGAACACAAACTTGACTTAAATCACTTTTACAGACACATTTTTGAATCATAACTTTTTAAAATTGAAAAGTTAAATTTATTTATTGTCAGCATTTTTCACTAGCATGTGCTTTGTTAATTTGTGGGTTTAGTTATATTTGGAGATGTTTGTTCACTCATTTGGAAAGACCAAGGTTTAGAAGGTTGGAATATGAAAATAATATCTAGATTCGAGAACTTAAAAGATAATATATTTTACTTTTAGAAATACTTGTGACATCATCTTAGCTCCATTGCACACTTTCTTGTCTTAGATCTTTTACTTAGAGTCATAAAGTTGGTCAAACTAGGGATTTCACTAAAGAGAACTCTCAACAGATTCACTTAATAAACCAAAGGAATAGCATGCATGCTCTTAGGGTACTAATAAACACCTATGATATCATTTGTATATGACAAATATATATTTTCAATACCCCATCTACATACACTAATATAATCAAAATGCCTCCCTCTTTTCATCATATATCTCATGTAACATTTTTTGTTACATAAATATTTATCACCTTATTATTTCTACTCTATCAACTAAGGGGGTTACTTACACCCACATTTTAATCCAAAATTGATCATGTTGATTGTAACTAATACAAAATATCAACACAAAATATATATATGAGTTATGACAAATATGTTATCTTACATAAATATTTCATTCAAAAACACTTAAACATCTCAATCCCCAAACCATTTTTACACCAAATTTGATAGTATATATCCCTAATAATAATTTATGTCAATTATAATATACATATTGATCTAAATTATAATATAAGGTTTTTAGAGATACCAAGTACTTCTTTTGAGGAGGGCCATGGCATTATCAATACGTATCTAATAACTATTTTTAGCAAACCTAGGTAGGATTTGTCTGTTGAACTTACATAACCAAGTGGTGTGACCATTATTTCTTTTGTTAACTACATTAGAGTTGGGATTAGGTAGGCCACTTTGGAAATATAAGGCTTCGACACACAAAAAAAAAAAAGTGATGTTTTGTAGAAAAAGATAGCTTCAAAAACTTGGGAAGACTAACATAGTGAATATGTAGAGGACTTGAAATGACACATATAAAAACTCTACCTCTTTTGTGCATTATTTGCAACCCCTAATACTCAACCTATCACATTAATTGTATTATTTCCCTTCTCCTAATATAGGTGTAATATATTGGGTCACATTTTGGTTATTTAGAAAATGTAATATATATGTATGTGATAAGGTATTTCTTTAGAGGTGAATCCTCTAGGGGGAGAATTTCACCTTATAATTCAATAAATTTTCTAAAAGAATTCCTAAATGTGTAGTAGCACAACAATGTGTCCAATTTGTGGGACAACCTTAGAAAATTCGTAAAAAATTTCGAAGTTAAAAATATATGGGGTTGGATCTAAGCCTAGCGGTTGGGTCTAGCTCCAAAAGATCAAACCATCCTTTGTGGAGTCTATATCAAGCCTTTTCTACTCCAATATATATGCTGAAAAAAAATTCAATTCACATCATGTTTTAAGGGCCCAAAAAAATCCATCTAAAGATGAGATTTTATATGTATGTAGCCCTAAATTTTACCTTTCTAAAAATTATAATATGTATTGTTATTTTACTATTACTTAAGAAAATTATAATTAGAATAGGTTCATTACTTTTTATGAAGGTGATACTCACTATAAAACTAACCATGAAGTTGAAGTGTGACCATTATTTTTGGGGCCTAATATTGGTAGTCACTTTTAGCATCACTTGTTTACAAGTGGAAGGAGAATAGTGCCATATTTTGGACTAGCTCTAGTTCATGCTACTTCATGTGAATTTTGAGTCACTTTGGAACATCCTCCTACTTTTATCTCTTTGTTTTTGGTGGCCTAAGATATTGGTTCTATCTTTATTCTTGAAATTTTTAGTTTGAAAGATATAGCTAAATTTTCTAAAGTTATTAAAGTTTTATTGGATATCTCTAGCAAAAGATTTTGGACTCGATAAAAAGAAACTTTAATAGCTAAGTGTTTTTTTGATGAATTTTTAGATTCTTAGAATATTAAAATTTCAAGGAAATTACATAATTTGGATCATTTGGTTAGCTCTACTCTTCTTCACTCTAGGATCAAGCCTTCTTATAAGGTCTCCATTGGATTTTTTTTGAATTAACACAAATGATTATTTTTGCTTGGTGTTATGAGGATTGCTGGAGTTGAGTGGGATAAAATTGATTTAGTTCACTTCTTTTTTTCTTCCTCTATAGTGTTTAACACCAATAATCAAATGGGGGTTCGAGCAATCCTTGTGGGTCTTGAGAAAGCCTATGAACTATGTTGGAAGAAGATAATATGTGCGACAGATTTCATGATTTTGAATTCCATTTTTAAATACTAGAAGGTTTCATGAATCTTCTTGGAGGTTGGCATCTTTTGTGGAGTAGATTCTTTGTATTTCATGAAATTTTGATTCATATTCTTTGAGAATGGAATAGTGTTGTGGACTATTTGACAAAACAGCTCTTGATGTTAATTGTATTTGGAACGTCATAGATTGGGAGCCCTTGTCTTACACTCATTTTTTAGAGTTCCTTCAGCTCCTTCGCAAAGATTTGGTTTGATCTTTAATCTTGTCTTTTTTCCACTAAGATATTATGTTTTATTAATTTTGTGGATTCCTTTGTTTCTCGAAAGTGATGGGTTTGTGAAAGATCTATTTAAATTTTCATTCTTTGAACTTGAATGACACCTATCTCTCTTTTAAAATCTTTCTGTGATTCTTAATCCATACACATATTTATCCGTTTCAAACCAAAAAAATATTAAAAATTAAAAATTTGATCCTTATATTTAGCTTCTTGTTTTTACAAGACTATTGCGCTGTGTTTCAGCCGTACCATGCGGTAGACGTTGATCACTGTTGCTGTTATTATATTATTTCATCTCGATTATGAGCAGCTCGTTGTGGCTGCACTTGTCTTTTGTAATTTTTAGCTTAAACATATTAAAAAGAAAAAGCTGTGTAAATTATTTGTGCTGTGTTATCATTATTATTTGTGATCGACGAATATATTTTTGCACAAAATACGGGACAAGGCATTAATGCACCAGGAGAACGGAAACATTAATTACTAATATGTTTTTGTTTCAGTTACGATTCGATTTTACAGGCAATTGAAGAATAGAATTTACGTAACAGTAACAGGAACCATATTTCATACTCTTGGACGCTTGTTTTACTGGCTTCACACATACCATTATTAAAGTTTCAAATCAGCCAATTCAGGCTGGGCTTAACCATCACACGCTAAGCGCTGACCGCGCTTAAGTGGCTCCGGTGGGGCCAGCCGTAAACTGTCCCGTTTCACTTCCTTGACGGAGGCCGTTTCGTAGGTGCTCATAAATTTAACTTTTTTCAATCGCTTCTCCCGCCCACCCGCACATAGCTTAAAGTTACCACGCTGCAGAAGGTTAACGATATGGGTGTTATCACCATTCAGCGTAGTCCCAGCCTGTGCCAAAATAGGATCTTTCAAACAGAGCAAACGTAAAAGAATGGAGGGTATATGAATTTCGTCAGATATTGTAGCTGGAAATGCTCTGCTAGACATTTATGCAAAATGTAGAAGCAAAGACAAGGTACGCGAACTATTTGACCGAATGCTTACAAAATGTTGTCTTATGGAATGTTAAGATTGCAGAATATGCACAAAATGGGTTTGTTGAAAAGGCTTTAGAAACTTTCAAGCAAATGCAATTTGCAGGTGTAAAGCCAGACTCCTCAACCTTTGCTGGCATCGTCCCTGCCTGTGCTGAAATGGAAGCTTTGGAACAGGCTGTGCACACCCATAATAGCTTAAAGGATAGAGGAATTTTGTCAGATGTTGTAGTTGCAACTGCCATGGTAAACATGTATCCATAATGTGGAAGCATAGACGAACTCTTTGACGGAATACCTCAAAGAAATGTCTTCTTATGGAATGCCCTGACTGCAGGATATTCTCAACGTGGATTTGTTGAAAAGTTTTTAGAAACTTTCAAGCAAATGCAATTGGTAGGTGCCTTTAGGATAATATATAGTGTAGTTTACATAAGGATAAGGCATTAAGACTTGTTGAATGGATTCCCTTAATTGTCTTTCTACTAGTATGGTTTTCATGACTTATGTGAATGTCTTCTTCATTTAAGAGTCTAGAAAACAATTTATCATGATTTTCTTATAGATTTCAATTGTACCATGTGATTCAAGACCTTTCTTAAAGGATAGGACTATGATGTTTTCTAACAACCCAACTTCCTTCCTTTCTTGTAATATTGGGTGGTTTTATATCAATCAAAGAGAAAATGAACTACAAGTCTATGCTCTAAGGTACATAACAATCATGAATATTACACTGTCTTGACATCTTTCATTACTAATATGAGAACCTTATTGTTGAAACCAAAATGTTAAAGTTAGTTTTTAACTTTACACTCAATAAAATCATATAAGGACAATCATTTTTGTTATTCATGATAATATTTTGACTGGATTACAAGGTTATCAAGTAGCGATACTAGATGTATTTTGGGACTATCTTCTCTATATGTGTGGTATGGAACTTTTAAGTGATGTTAAATTATCATGAAAATCCTCTTAGGTGATACAAGACTAGCCAATTAGTGATCGATATCTTATAAGAGTAAAACGGTAGAATTTTACATGAAATAACTTTGGCCTTGATACTAGCATTTATGACACTCTTACTCTTGCTAAGATAGTTCTCTTAGTTTTCATGGTTGACTTTTAATTGATGTCTAACAAAAATGTGGAAACATTCATAATTTAGTACCTAATGAAATCCTACATATAACCTATTATTGTTATGATTGTTGATTATGATAACCTTAATTAGACTATCTAAGCACATGACCATCCTATAAGATTTATAGTAGCCTTAATAACCATGAGTATACTAAATGTTTATGGATTTCATGATTTCTTGAGAGTATCATTTTTTCTATTGTTGTTCTCTATAATGACACAATGATAATACCTAAGAAATTAAGTGAGCATCTAACATAATTATGATAATAAACTAGCATGATTGTTATCTTATGGAAACATTGACACTTCTACTAGCTACTATGAAATAATTATAACTCATGTTGATAAGAGGAATCAAACCTATAGAAGTGATGCATGCTTGTATTTCATATCTTTCCATGATAAAATCTACTTATTTATAGTAGAGTATTTGTTGTCTTTAACTCCTTGACAATTCTTCATGTCAATAATGGCTCTATGGATACCATAAAAAATATTCTAAAGGCGTGTCATCCCCATGATGTTGTTAGGATATAGCCTAAGCAAGATTGTAGTCCATAGTCATTATATAACATATTTTGTCTATGCTAGTCATTATGTAACATCTTTCAGGTCTATGATTGATAGTGTTATTGTACGTGAAGAATTATTTTGGATGGTAACTTTATGGGTTAAGTAACTAACTTCTATTGTGTTGCGTTATTTCTTAGGTTAATACCATCTTATTGTTGTAATAGTCTTAGGATGTCATTTATTGTTGACAACATGGTTGTTCTCAAATGGTGTTGACTATTCACCTAGTTTTGTGACATACTTTTCTTCTTTCTTAGTAGATTATTACCCGTGTGAGGAATATCATTTTACTTATTATAATCATAAAGTTGGTAATGAGGAGATAACTCACTATCTAGGGTTTGGTGAAAGTACTTGTCAAGGTTATTTTCAATTGCTATAAGTGTTGAATATTGAGCACCCAAAGAAAACAACCATCTTTACTATGTAGGACACTTATGTAGGATTATAAACAAATTATTTTTGTATCCAACCATACTTACACCCTAATGGTGAAATGTTGAATATTATGAAATAAGATTCTTTATGGCTTGAATGAATTTCTTTGATCTAGAAACAATGATGTTGACCATTAAATAAGCATTCCAACTACAAAATGAAAATCAATGATTATACTTGCATGCATGTCAAAAACTAAATCACCCTACTAAAATGATATATTATTTTAGGAATCTCATAAAAAATAAGCCCTTGTAATTCTATCTTTGCCCATGGTTGAACAGGTATGCATCTACAACCTAATTTTTCTTAATTTCCTAATATATTAGGACCCATTTATCATGATTTCTATGTAAAAATATAAGGTTTTCACAAGTGTGATGCTTCTTTAGCATTGATATTCAAAATGAGGTTCTATATCACTACAACTAGTTAACCCTAAGGTTAAAATCCAACAAAATAGATTTTTCAAGAATATTTCCACATTTTGAGGACCGACACCAATTACACATATTAAATCTAGTTTTCTCTTTACAACAACTATAGGGAGATTTTATTTAAAAATAAAAATGGAGGCACATGAGCACGAAAGCATGTAGGGAAAAAGAGGGATTTTGAAATTCCAAGCAACGGAAATGGAGGCAGAGCAAGATCAGAGAAATCTCAGGCGAATCAGGAGTTGGCATTGAGTAAGAAGCAAGGTGAGGTTGATCAGGACGAGGTGGACTCCGAAAACAAAATACAGGTGGAACCAAGTGGAAAGGATATTTAGGCGGTTAATCCTACGTATTCCCCTGCCGGTCAAAAAAACAAAAAAGCTAAAGATGCGGTGGGGACCACTGGAAGCATTGGAGGTAATCGCAAACCATGGACTTCCTTGTTTGGGGTAAAACCAAATGGAAAATCATCTTTCCCTATGGTGTAAAATATCTCTTCCCTGGATAAAGGTAAGTTTGCAATTTTTGTGCCAGATTTACTAATTGATCATAATATTGCTTTAATGGAAAGAACCTTGGTTGGGAAGTTTATGGGCCCTCGACCAAACATTGAAGTGGTCAGGGAGTTCATAAAAAATAAATGGAGAACGAATGGAAAAGTCTTAGTTGCAGCACTTCCAAAGGGTTTTTTCGCGTTTGAATTCACTTGCAGAGAGGACATCTTGGCTGTTAGAAGTGGGGGTCCTTGGGTTATAGGGAAATCTTCCCTGGCTCTCAAGAAGTGGTCATCTAACTTGGACCTTTCAGACTCCATTTTTGAGAATGTCCCAGTTTGGGTTAGACTTTCAGGCCTTCCCCTAGAATACTGGAATGAGGATATCTTTTATGGTATTGCGAGTTCCTTTGGTGAGCTCCTTTCTATTGATTCAATGACAGCTACTAGAAAGAGGTTGGTATTTGCAAGAATATGTGTTGGGGTCTCTCAGAATGCTGACCTTCCCTCATTGATCGAGATCCAGTCAAAACTGGGGTCCTAGATGCAGGATATAGAGTTTGAAACCATCCCGTTTGCCTATTTCAAATGTAGAAAATCTGGGCACTGGGCTAAAAAAGGCCCCTTAAATGCTACCAAAGAAAAAGAGAAACTAGCTGGTTCTTTGAAATCGGTATGGTGAGAGAAATCAGGAGGAGATAGCCTTGAAAATAAAGAGTCTAATGTTCAGAGCACTTATAATGAGGTTGAGGTGGTCATGGAAAATAGTGGAGAGGATCCATTGGAACCCCAACAAAAAGATCTTGTGAAGACTTTACCTATTAAGGAAAATGAATCCAATGAGGATCAGTCAGCTAGGGAAGAAAATCTGAACCATGATGCTAACCCCTTTTCCCACGAGCTAATCCCAACAGAGAAAAATGATGAGACCCCAGGTTTGGAGGATATTCCTATTCAGGGACTGTCCTTGGAGCTGAACATCCCTCTCCCTCTCCCTTCCTCTGAAGGTATTTTTCCTCTGGGTGTAGAGCACTTTATGGATCCTAACTCCTTCAAAGTGGTTAAGGACTCCCTCGAAAACCCAGACCACTCAACTAAACTTTCTAGTAACTTCTCATCTTTTCATATGAATGGTATCTTGGATACATTACCCTGGGAACAAAGGCTCCTAATTGATAAGGAATGGGAATCTAGCAAAGAGACAGATAGCTAGGAAGAGATTGATAAAGAAGAGATCTTATCAAAGAAAAAGAAAAAGAAAAAAAAACAATGGAAGACTCCAAGTGGAATTTCTACCAGATCAAAAGCAAAGGTAGATTATGGAGCATCAAAGAACTCTCGAGGGAAAAAATCTAGTAAATGGACAAGAGAGCATAACAGCTTTCAGGATATAGCGGATGGAACTCAGAAAACCATCTCGGAATGCCTCAAATCCCCTGGTAATTCATGAAGATAATGTCTTGGAATATCAGGGGACTCAATAGCCCCCACAAGCAGGATGTTCTATGCAATTTTGTTAGAGATCACAAGCTTGATATTCTTCTTATTCAGGAGACAAAAATGTCAAAGGAAAAAGTAGAAAAGGTGAAACTATTTCAGCACTATAGTACTCATGGAAAAAATTCTATTGGAGCTTCTGGTGGTATTGCTACCTTTTGGAATAGTCACATAATCAAAGGGGATCCAATTCTGGAAGGCACAGACCACATTTCTACTAGATTCACACATATTAGGGATAATTTCAGTTGGATCCAATTGAACATCTCTGCCACCAATGGAAAAGGTCTGAGAAAATCCTTTTGGATGGAGTTGGCTGCCTTTAGGAGGATTTTTGATAGAGAGTCTTGGGTTGTTATGGGTGACTTTTATACGCCCTTAACGAATGGTGAAAATTTTGGAGTTTCCTAGATCAATGCAGAGAGCAAAGAGGATCTTCAGAGTTTCATTGACAACCAGGGGCTGATAGATCTATATTTACTTGGACTTCCTATACTTGGTTGAATCGCATAAAGGGGATGGATCTTATACAGGTTAGACTTGATAGATATTTAGTCTCCAATCATTGGTTTTTTTATTATTACTATTCTCTTAAAGATCTCTCTAGGATTGGATCTGATCATTTCCCTATTATTTTTGTTGCGGATCCTATTAAAAAGAAGAAAAATACCCCTTTTAGAGTTGAAAAAATGTGGCTATCTCATCTTGCTTTAAAAGAGGAAATTAGGAAATGGTGGAATATAAGTATTTCTGGCACTTCTATGTTTAGAATAGCTAAAAAAATGAGGGAAGTGAAATGTACTTAAAAAAATGGAAAAAAAGAGTCCTTTGGGAACATCTTTAGGATCAAATCTGACCTTCAAACAAAATTGGGGGAAATTCAATATAAAGTCTAGATGGAGGGATATTTGAATGATACAAAGGAAAAAGAGAATGAGCTACTCATTAAGATGCATGACATTATCAAAAAGGAGGAGTTATGGAGGCAAAGATCTAGAGCTTTATGGTTATCTGCAAGTGACAAAAATACCAGGTACTTTCATCTTTCGACTTCAAAACATAGAGCTATCAACAGAATATATCAAATTGAAGTGAATGGCACCAGGTATGAGGAGGAGGAGGATATTAGAAAGCATGTTGTTTCATTCTTTAAAAACCTTCTTTCTTAGAATGATAAAACTAACCAAAATGATCAAGATCATTTAATAGAGGCTATACCGAAAGTTATCAACCAGGAAAATAACTCTATGTTGTCTGCTATCCCTACCAATGAGGAAGTCAAGCAGGCTGTATTCTCCTTTGATAGGAGTAAAGCTCCGGGTCCAGATGGTTTCCCTTTTTTTTTCTTCCAATGGTTCTGGGAGATTGTTAGAGACGATGTGGTGAATGTTGTAAAAGAATTTTTTGGTTCCAGAAGTCTCCTAAAAGAATTGAATGCCACCTTCTTGGTTCTTATCCCTAAGAATCATGGAGCGATAAACTTTGAGGCCTTCAGACCTATAAGCCTCTGTAAATCGATCTATAAAAATCATCTCTAAGGTTCTAACTTCCAGATTCTTAATTCTTTTGCCTTCTTTGATTTCACCTCAATAGAATGGATTCATTCCTGGTAGACAAATCCTTGACTCTATTATTACTGTGCATGAGAATATCCATTCCTTGATGGAATCTAAAACTAGAGGCTTCTTGTTAAAGCTTGATATATCAAAAGCATATGACAGAGTTGACTGGATTTTCTGATTTAAAATTTTAAAGGCTTTTAGATTTTGCAATAGGGTTATTCAAATGGTGGAACAACTTGTGTCTACTGCTTCTATCTCTTTAATGGTTAATGGATCCCCTACTACTTTCTTCCAAAGTACCAGAGGTCAAAGACAGGGTGATCCTAATTCTCCAATTTTATTCACTATCATGGCTGAAAGTCTTGGAAGAAACCTGAAAAGGTTGATTGACAATAGATCCCTTATTGGTCTCAATCCCTCCTCTAGCAACCTAGTCTACTCTCATCAACAATTTGTTGATGATACTATGCTATTGGGTAAAGCCTTTGTCTTAGAAGGTAAAACTTTGAAATCTCTGCTCGATAAATATGGGAGAGCGTCTGGATAGTTGATTAATAATAAAAAAAGTTCTCTATTCTTCTTCAGCACCGTGACTCACATACAAACCAAAATTTCTAGAATCCTTGGTTGCAGGGTGGACTCCTTGCCCTCCACCTATCTTGGCTTACCTTTAAGCCTTAAACCTCCTGAATCCTTTTGGATTTTTTTGGTCAAGAGGTTTAGCAAGAAGCTTGCTGGTTGAAAAGGAGCTCTGTTAAGTCAAGCGAGAAAAATTCAACTCCTCAAAGCTTCTCTTCAGAATTTTTTGATCTATGCTCTGAGCCTCTTTAAGATTCCTGCTAAGTTTACGGATTCCATAGAAAATATTCAAAAAATATTTCTTTGGTCAGGTGTCGAAGAAAAAAAAAGACTACCTTTAATTGGTTGGGATCTAGTGTGTAGACCAAAAAAGACTGGAGGATTAGGTCTTAGAAGAATCAGGATGGTTAACCAAATCCTTCTAGCTAAAAAAATATGGAGAATTTTCTCTTCCTCAGGTGAATGGACATATATCCTAACTAGTAAATATTTAGATAACAATTGCTCTCTTATTATTCTGAAGGATTCCCATCTTCTTCCTAGAGGTTCAACCTGTTGGAATAATTTGATCAATGGAGAAAATATTGTAGACTCTTGAACTGGTTGGAGAGTTAGAAGTGAAAACCAAACTAGATTTTGGGAGGATAGATGGTTGTTCAAGGAGCCCCTTATAAAAATTGATTCTTTTAGTGAGTGGGCTGAGAATTGCAAAGCCCATTTCGGTTCTTATGTGAAAGGCTACAGAGTGAATGGAAAATGGGTGGATCTGTGTATTGTTAGTCAGCCTCTTGCTCCTATTTAGTCTTCTCTGCTGGTTGTTAGACTTAGCTTTGATCAGTTGGAAGATCATCTTGTCTAGATTGATGAACCATCGGGAAACTATTATATTTTGTCTTCTTTCGCAAGGATTACTTCCTCTCAGGGCTCTCCTCCCTTCTGGTCGGAGGCTTGGTTCAAACATTTGGTCCCTAAAATTAACATTTTTTTCTGGATCCTTCTCGAAAATAAGGTGCTTACAATTGATAACCTTTGCAAACGTGGCTTCCAAATACCTAATAGATGTTTTCTGTGTAAGATGGAGGCTGAGTCTGTGCATCATATGTTCCTTCATTATCCTTTTGTTGCCTCTATCTGGGAAAAAATAATCAGTTTTTGGCATCTTTCATGGATTTTTCCCTCGTCTATTGAAGACTTCTTCCTTCAACGGAAAGCTCCAACTCAAAATTATGTTCTCAGGCTTTTATGGGATTTCTCTTTCCCTCATGTTGCTTGGGGTCTTTGGAAAGAACACAACAACAAAATTTATAGAGATAAAGAAGTTCCGGTGGATATTGTTTTTGATAAAATTATCATATTTTTGAAAGAAAATGTCATTGCTATATCCCAGAAGGTTAGCAATTCCAAGAAAGTGGCTCACTCATCCTATGACCTTATAGTTTCCAAGGAATGGAAAATAAGCCTTGATTTTCCTTGCACCCTTAAAAAAGCCAAGAAGGATAGAGAGGGTGTTCACTGGTCTTTTCCGCCAAATGGGTGGGTCAAAGCTAACTTTGATGGTGCAGCTAAAGGTAATCCGAGGGCGGCAAGCTGTGGTGGAGTCATAAGGGACTCCTTTGGCAACTTTCTAGGTGCGATGAAAACTCTTCTTGGTTCCCAAACCAATCACTTGGTGGAGGCTATTAGCGCTTTTCACATTATAAATTTAGCCCAAAGTCTTAACTTTAAAAACCTCTGGCTTGAAGGTGATTCGAAAAATATTATTGATTGCCTTTGTGGTAAGTCCCCCCCCTCATGGACAATAAAATCTTAGATAGATGATGCCATCTTAACTCTTGCTAAGTTTGAGAAAATTAAAATTTCACATGCCTATAGAGAAGCCAACACTGTCACAAATTTTTTTGCTAATGAAGGGGTTAGGAGTAATGAAAAGAGCACTTGGCTAAATTCTAATGATCTAAGTGCTAATGTATACGCTTTATTGAATTATGATAAATCACATGGACAAGAGGCGTGTCATCTCTTTAATGAGGACAGGATGGAGTTATCACATCACAATCATTAGATTGTATGGGACTGAGCTCAGTTGCTTAGTCTGCAAGGTGGCTTGGCACGCTTTGTGGGTTCTTAGATTTGGTGGGACTAGTTCTAGTAAAGATTTTGTTTTTGTCTGCCCTACTGTGTCTACCAAGATGGGTGGAGATAGGAAAAGAATTGAGCCAGAAAACTATGAGATGCATACAAGAAATGTTAAGGCTTGGAATAAAGTTAAAAGTGGAGGGTTACTTCCTTTTTTGGAGAAGCTCCATGGTTCCAAGCAGGAGGCTATAGATCTTTTTGAGAAAAAATGGAATAATGGGGATCTTACCCTTTTTGGTAGGAAAGTTGAGCTCAATGAAAACCTAATAGTTGAAGTGATGGGAATGTCTACTGATGGGAAAAAGTTTTTCAGGGACAGGGTTTTTTTTTATGATGTCATCATCAGATTTCCTAAAAAAGAGAAAGAAGGACTTAAATTGGTGAAAATAGCTAACAGCTACTTTGAAGCTAACACCATAAAAGCCCTATGGAGAAAGGTTCTATGGGTTATCATGGAATACATAACTATGGATGGTCGTTTGACCAGGGTCTACGGTTATCACTTTGCCCTGCTTAACCATTTCTGCTACAAGGTAAGGGTTTCTTTCCCCTACTATCTTCTCTGTTCTTTAAGGAAAAGTTTAGATAACCACAAGAAAAACCCTAGAAGATTCCCTATTTTGCATACTGGCCTGATTAGATTAATTGTGGAGAATTACCAAAAAATGTATGTTCCTGCTAGTCTGGAAGCCTCGAATTGAGGGAAGACGACATCAACCTCCAACGGCTTGGGTTTTACTCAATATAAGTCGCTAGAACCGCTCTAAATTCTACTATCCATTCCCCGCAAGAAAAACCCTAACCCACCTACT
Organism: Sequoia sempervirens; assembly: GCA_007258455.2. Taxonomy (NCBI): domain Eukaryota; kingdom Viridiplantae; phylum Streptophyta; class Pinopsida; order Cupressales; family Cupressaceae; genus Sequoia; species Sequoia sempervirens. Next base: position 24,360 of record VDFB02301229.1, read on the forward strand.
GATAAAGCTTGTGTTGTGCTTGAGCCGGGAAGCCCCTCCCTCAAAACCTATTTTGTTGATAAGAATCCCCAGGCCAAAAACCTTGTCTCGTACTCTGAAGATTCCCTTGACTCTGAGGCGTTTGGTGCTAACAATACTGAGCCCTCTACCGACTCGTCGTTGGATAGAATTGCCAGAACTGGCTCCCCTGTTACTCTTGACCCTGCTAATACTTGTTTCAACACTGATAGGGATCCATCTATGGATGTTATGAATTTAGCTAGAAACAATGTTGATATCCATTTCAAACTTTTGAAATGGACTTTCAATGAAATTAATGAGCTAAAGATAAAAAAATTGGGCCCTTCAAAGTAAACTAGAAGAGTTGGGAGCCAAGGTTGCGGTGATTGAAAAGAAAGAGGTGGAACGAAGAGATTACGGTCTCAGCAAAGATACTCAGCACCATGCTGGCAAGAAAATAAATGTTGAAATCGAAGTGGAGAAAATGAAAAACACTATCAAAATTATTGATGAGAAAAACAATCGTATGGCTAGACACAATGCCATGACCGAGAAATTGGACAAAGCCCAACAGGGGTCTCTGGTGGTTGATCTGGAGGAAACCAATGACAGAAACCAGGAGGAGGATGCTGGCATTTCTAAGAGAACTAGGGCCAATTTGAAGAGGAAGGCTCCCCCCACTTTGCAAATGATTCAAACTTTTAAGAAGGGTGTTCATGATATGCGGAATCTGGAGGCTGAGACAAAGTCTGTCTTGAAGACTCTGGGTTAATTGCGGCCGGTTTTTTGTTGGTCTTACTACTGGTTTTTTAGTTTGACCTTTCTGGTCTTTTGTGGATGGTTGCTGCTTGTTCTGGTTTTTACCTTTTGTGTAGCTGGTTGTTTTTGTTGGACTTTTCTTTCCTATCTTTTTTGTTGTAAACTTTATGGTTTCGGGTCCCTGAAAAACCCATTTTACCCTTTATCAAAAATATAGGGAGATTTTGATATCATACAACACATGTGTTGGACCTTGTAGTAGATCGCTATAATAATCAAAAAATCCTCATATGGCTTTTATAAGGTTTATGGTTCCTAATTGACAACTGTAGCTCTATCATGATAGCTAGGTGAGGGTTTCCAACACATCAAATTATCAATTTTAGCCCCAAAAGTATTAAGAAAATATAAATTAATTAGCGATCTACTAAAGGGAATCTAATGTTGCATTCAAGGTAGGCCATATATCCAATGATCCTTGTTCAATCCTTCATTCTAAACTACCTTCTTTCCATCCTTTAAATTTAAATTCTTGGCCCAAATTTATTATTTTGAAAGATAATAAAGGGTTTTAATGCTTCAAGAAGGGTTTGTAAAGGTTGTAGATACTCCAAAACAACTTACAAGCTATTTCCAAGACTATTTAATATTTTCATGAGTTTTAGGGGGTTAATCTCATGGTCAACACACAAAGAATTTTATAATGTATGAATGATAGTAGCATTTCATAAAAAGTCTCCTTTAACACTAAAATCAAGAATTCTAATGATGGTAACTTAGACACTAGCTAAGAAAGAAAATACAAACAAGAGGTGGATATGAGAACCCAACATAAAAATCTTTAGGGTTATCCTTAGATAGTGAATCTACCCTCAATTCTTAAAGATTGTCTTGTAGGGACCACCATCATTAATGATCTAGATTGCCACTGATAATATTTTCCATGTCCTTAGTAGATCAAGATAGATTTTGAACAAAATTTAATGATCATGATAGAAAAGAAGAAGGAACAATAAATATTATTGAAACAATCCTAGGATTGAAAGAAAAGGTAATGGAAAAGGTTAGAAGTGTGAGAAGCATTGAGAGAGTGTATCAAGAGGGATGCAACTGATAAAAACCATAGTACTGGGATAGGTAGATCCTCAATGTACATGGCATTCACGAGTACTAAAGAAATAGAATGGTTCATAACTTAAATTAGAACTATAGAGATAAATCTAACTAAAATGATAAGGTGGTTGAAAGAATATAAGGCAACAATGAACTTAGAGAAGTTTGATCTTATTTGTAGGCATACTATAGATGTGGTTTCTATGGTGAAGAAGAGGAAGCAAATAAGGGAGGAAGTAAAGAAGTTGTTAAAATCAAAGAAAATTTTCTAAAGAGTCCATATAAGTAGTGAATCCTCAATATTTGTGAAGAAAAGAAGATAATATTTAGCAATAGGATCAAAGAAGTCACCAAAAATTTAGAGTTTTCCAAGAAAGCTTTGGAGATGATAGATGGGAGCAATTCCTAGGTTGAGGAAGAAAAAAACTCAAAGGAAATAAAAGATAAATCAATTACTAATGATATGTTATCAACCAACACATTCCTCAAGCTAAAGACACACTTTGAGGAGATGAACCTCATGGATAAAGAGTCACCTCCCATGTTTTTAAAATCAAGAAAATTTTCTAAAGAATCCATATAAGTAGTGAATCCACAATTGGATTAGAGAAAGAAAGATCAAGAAGCAATTGTGTATGAGATTTATTACAGATATTATGAAGTGAGTTCTTAGATGTTCAATTTCCAAGAGATAATGGTAGAGAAAGGACTTTGGTCAAGTAGAAAAGGAGGGAAACTAAACAAAGAAGCCATGATAAAGAGAGAGAAAGAGATCCAAGAGTACATAATATATTAGGAGAAAGGATAACCCTAACCATACAAAATAAATTAAGAACACCTTTACCTCCTCCAAATATGGATACACATGAATAAGCTCCCTATTTTTTTGTAAATACACCAAGGATGCTAGTGAACATCTCTTTACTTTGGATTTTCATAGGAGTGAGGTTGGCATTAATGGTGACTAGACCCAATTTTATGATTTTGTGGAGGCTCTCAATGATGAGGCACTAAGATGGTGTATTAAAGAATTCCCTAAGCATGATAAAACATTGAAATAATTGAGTGACTTAGTTTTGACAAATTTCCATTCACCTAATGTATGAAAATAAATTAAAATAAAATATGGAAGATCACAAAAAATGAGGAAAATTAGTAAAATATTATAAACAATGATTTAAAAGTGTGGTTAGAAAAATGGAAGAAACCTTGACATAAAAGAAATGAATTGAGTGGTTTAGTTTAGGATTAAACCTAAGAGGTCACATTATAACAAAAGAAGATGAGAATATTTCCTCTTTGTATAGGGATGCATTTGAATTGATGACTAGAATAGAATCCTAGTCAAATATAAGAGAGAGTGATTTCTAGTAGGAAAGGATGAAATTGATAATTTCAAATTAGAGTTGGAAAATGCAATGTTGAAGTAAGAAGTTTTAATGAAAGGTGAGAAAGTGAGACTGCTCCCCCACCTAGAAGAAGTAAAATTTGTTTTAAAAATTATAGTAGTGAAGAACATATAAGGAATAAAAGTTTGATAATCAAAGGCATTGAGATGGCTACCACACTAAGAGGGGAACTTAGAAATCCCCCAGAAAGATAGTAGGTATATACTATAAAATATAAAGGGGGACATACATGACACAAATAGGTGTACAAATGAGAGTGCAAGTATTAGACCACTTAACAATATACAATATGTGGCACCACAAATTCAAGATGTAGGACCCTCCATGGGTTACCATGATAACCATTGAGAAGGAGTTGGTAGGGGAGGCTACCATAATAATAATAGAGGTATCAAAGAAAGAGGAAAGACCAAAAACCCAAAATATTATAACTAGAGTAAACTAGGACATTATGCTAATGAGTGTAGAAACAAAATTGTAGGAAAGTCCACAAGTGATTTTTGTGGATAAATCACATGATATTTAGTTGCACCAAATTTAATAGTTCTATAGGAATGTGTTAGCACCATGATAAAAAAAGTAAATAATTTTTTGGTCTAGAAATGTAACCTACGATGCTGAAGTAGTAATGAATAACTAAAGTAAAGGAGCAAATATTAGGTAATATAAGAAATCAAATATAGAAAACAAATGAATAAGAGAATCCTCATTGACCAAAGAGAAATTAGAAAAATAATATAAAGGAAAAAAACAAAAAACAAAAGAAAAAATCCATGTAGAAATTTAAGAAAAAGAGAAACCTAGGGTTGGATTAACAAAAGAATATCATAAGAGAATCTTATGAAAGTGAAGAAGAAGAAAAATATTTATAGATAAGGCGGAACATGATTTGGTGATAAGGAAGTCCAAATAGCTAAGTAAGAAAAACTAAAAAAGGGAGGATGACAATAAAGGAACATTTCATAGCAAAGTATGTCTATGCTCATTACCTACCAAAGCTCCCATTTTGACACAAGTGGAGATAATGTTGGTTTTACAACTATCAATTTCATTTACTTCAAAAAAATTTAAATCTTTGTTAACAAATCCATTTTGTTCATATCCTGCAATCATGACATTTCATGAGACCAAATTTCTTTGAGGAACATTTTCAAACAATTTGAGTGCCTTGTCTATGCTTCCACATTTTGCATACATCTCTATCAAAGTGGTTACAACTATAACATTTGGAAAAATTCCTTTATCCTCTATGCTTTAATGGATGTCCTTACCCTATTCCAAAGTTCCCATTTGACATAGGCTACAAGGATGTTGGAAAAGGTGGTAGAGTCTAGCTTTAAATACCTACCAATCGCATTTACTTGAAAGTTTCTAAAGCCCTTTTAGCAAATCCACCATGTCAATATCTTGTAATCAAGGCATTCCATGAGAAGATATTTCTTTGAGACATTTTGTCAAATAGTTCACATGCCTTGTCTATGCTTCCACATTTTAAATACATGTCTCCTAGGGCAGTTGCAACTACAACATTTGACAAAATTCCTCTATCCTTTATGTTGTGATGGGTGTGCATAGCCTGTTCCAAAGCTCCCATTTTGGAAAATGCAAGGAGGATACTAGCAAAGGTTAAGGAGTTTGGATTTACACCTACAAATTGTATTTTCTTGAAAGTTTCTAAAGAGTTTTCAACAAACCCATTTTGTGTATACCCCTGCAATCATAGCATTCCATAAGCTCTCGTTTTGGCACAAGTTGGGACTAAGCTGGTTTGAGACTCTTTTATTGTGTGGTGTTCCCCATGTCTTCTAACTTATGCAATGTGGTAACTTAAGTCATGTGCGGGTGGGGGGATAAAACAGTTTTAAAAAATTAAATTTCAAGTTATCCACCAAATGTCCTTCATTAACAGTGAATAGAAATGGGACGGGTTACGGCTGAGGCCTACCCGAGCCACCTAAGCGATCAACACTTAGAGTGTGCTAGTTAAGCCCAGTCGTAGAGGTGTGGGGCACCAAGAGGACTAGGCTTAACCAGTACACTCTAGAAGCATTGACTACTTATTCATGGGAAATTTCCATCCTCCATACCAATGCTAACCATGGCACTTGGGACCTTGCTACCCTCAAACTCTACATTGACCTCTAAACATATTGATAATCATCATTACCTCAAAGAAAACCATGAATGACAAAAGTATTATCAAGATGAATTCCACACACCTAGCCATCCATAGGACAA
>VDFB02301230.1:0-37478 GCA_007258455.2 Sequoia sempervirens
ATTGTCTAAAGTTTTTTTATTTGCATTATAATAAGGTCTTATGACTAAATTTATTTATAATAGGTTTATGTTATTTTCATTAGATAGCATTGCATGCCAAGATCATGAGCAATATGTATGGTTTTATATCTTTAGTCATGTATTTTTCTCATTCTTACCTTTTATTCATATTCAAGGATTTTTAGATTTGGTTTCATTACATATACTAATATTGCAGTAAGTGTCAACTTCATTTTCATTCCGTATAATTTGATGTATTTCAAATACCCAAAGTATGTCACACCATATAGTGGTAATACAAGGTATTTGATATAGTATGTAGGTTCTATTGGGCATCACACACTCACAAAGAGAAGGTTATAATGCACACATGTAGAGTTGTGACCTATTTAACACATATAAGCCTAGGGTATTATTTGCACTTATCTATGGTGAATGTTTACCTAGTTATCCAAAAAAAATTATTCCAAGTATACATCATGGCCCAACGATCTTTACTTTTTTGAAAGGAAGGGACTACTCTATGGTAATCACTACATTCAAGCAAGTAATTCACACCCTACCATTGGGTTGTGTCAAAGTTGAGAAATTGTATTAGAAACACTTGGAAGAAGCAATCACACAATTTGGCCATGCATAGCACTAGAGTGACAAAGTCACCATCACAATGTTATGTTGGCATCTAGCAATTACCACAGGGATGCTCGCCTCAATTATCAAGAGGTAACTAAGAAGTATATAGGTTTAATAATGACGTGATTTCAATAATTAAGAAGTGGTGAAAGTTTGGATTTGTGTCATTCTTTAGGCCAACTAAAGGGTTTCAAGAAAAACATTTTTTCCTAAAAATAAATTTGCTTGAAACATTTTTAGCTAAAATAATGATGAATGTCAAGGTACCTATGTGGTTTCAAAAGTTTTCAACCAAAACACTTTCAATCAAAACTCTTTAACTTACATCCATACAAAAAAGCATGTTTCCAAAAAAATCTATAAACTAGTTTCCCTCAAAAAAATGTTGCCAATTTTTCAAAAAATAAAAATAATTAAGAACCTTATCTTCCTTTCAAATTATCTTGTGTCATATAAATTATCTAAAAAATCTAAAAATTATTTTTGGTAGATCCAAGAGTGTAGGTTTTAAATATATATTTACAACTTAAATTCTATGGGTAGGTCATTAAAGTTGAACATAGGTCTAAGAAAAAATGGAGAGAATTAACTCCAAAAAGGTATAATTTATTTTTGTTTATAATAAGAAATTAAGACAAAGTGGAGGCCACTAAAATTGTAACATTTTTATTAAACTTGACATTAGAAAAATTAAAATAGCTTTATCAACAAAAAGTAAATAGCCCATGCACTAAATATTCAAATTGGTTAAGTGGGAGAAAAGAAAGAAACTTTATTAAAAGTGAACGTCTATCAACCTTATTTTTTGAACTTGTTTCAACAACTCAATCATACTATCTATATCCAAATAATATTTTCTTAAATTACAAACATAAACCATACAAAACTCTATAATTCATTAGTTTATACTGTTTGAAAATTCAAAATGTCACTTGAAGTGCTTTAAGTTAAAAAGTTGAATTTGTGTTTAACCATTTCTTTTATAAAAAGGCAACAAAATTCTAAACTTTCACCCAAACAAGTTCTATGTTGTGATGCAAACTTTTATGACCAATGAGAAAGATGTGTTTTCATTCAAGGAATTGACTAAGAGAAATGAAGAATGATTAACAAGACATTCAAAGTTGTGCTCTCATTAGCGACAAGTATTAAGAGAGTTTCATTTTTTTTATGAAATATTGTTATTTATATTAGTTGTTTTAAGTTTTTGAAAGTATACCACAACACAAAAAATGAGTGAAAAAGTCACATCCAACATAATCTATGCAATGCAAATCCTTGAACAATATATCCATAGAAAAAAGTGAAAAGTTACTAAGCACCAAGCTAATAAAGGTCCTACCAAGCATAAATTTTATCTTTCCACCTTGATATTTTTCAATTTTTTATTCTTTTTGCTTAAGTGTTTTGAGGGAAAAACACTTGATTACATAAATAGAATGTTGGCACCAAATTTATAAATAAAAATAATAATAATTAATTGACCACATGCAAGTACTTGAGATGGATGAAGTAGCTAACATTAAGAGTAGGCATTGAATAAGTCATTATAAAGTATTTAATGTTAAGGAGGGTCTTTCCTATTTATGGTAGTCATGTCATAGTTGAACATTGAGTAAAGGAGTTAGTACATCTTACTAATGATCTATCTTTCTTTTTATTGATAAATTAATAGATACAAATGATGAAAGAATAGAGAGAGGATCCAGTAACTAAGCATGTTGCAATAGTTGTTATAGCATTTGTTGATTTAATGTCCAATACTTTTAACAATATTAGCTCAATAGTTGTGACTTTAAAATTGGTAGTGTTGATGATGACTACCCATAATTGACAAAAATATATTACTTATATCTTGATACCCTCATTTTTGGCCATGAAAAATTTTAACTTTCACCTATCCAAATTAACACTCAAGTTTGTGATGGTTTTGTGAAAACATGGTCTCTTATTGCTCTCCTATGAAACGACTATGTAGAAGTGAACAGCTGTAGTGAGGTTCAAATGATTAAAGTTTATTTTTCTTGGGAAAGGTACACAACGGGGATATCTGATTCATTATATCCAGGGGTAAAGTAGTTCAACTAAACTATATACTCTGATTACAAAAATCAGAAATGCTCATTTAAGTGATGATGCTTTCGGTTTGTAAACATTATTCAAACTTACACAAGCTTAGTAAATGTAAGAACTTATTATCATTTTTCCCAAGGAGCTACACGTGCCTAACATGATAATAACCAGAATTATTTAATAAAGGGAGCACAAATGCAATTTTGGTGATTCTTCGGTGCCTGCGGAAGAAGACATGACAAATTTCTCCCCTTGTTTTACCACGTTTAATGATCACTCTGTAGCACAAATAGAATAATATGGGAAGCTCATAAAAGATGGCATAAGGAGAATCCGGCCTGGTAAGAATTCTAGACTAGGAAAAGATGGGAAATAGATCCACGATCATCTCAAAGAGCTATAAGAGATTATTCCAAATGAAGCCAAGCATAGTATTGATAGCTTCCTCGAACACATGCATTTCCTTTGCCTGAAATTCATATCGGAGAATTTAAATAACTCGATTGCCAGATATATGCTCTCTATTATTTTATTTTATTTTAAGAAAAAGTGGTAAAATTTTTATTCAATCAAAACCAGAGTACAAAGCAAAGGCTAGAGGCCCACCAAAATAGGACCAACACTAGAACAACCAACAACAACACTACATATTCCTATCCTCCACTAATAACCTCTCTAGGGTCCCAAGATAATCAGAAGGAAACTCATCCCTTCCACTAATATCCCAGCCGTCCACATTCTCAGAGGCCCACTTTGCCAGACAATCGACCACTATGTTCCACTCTCTAGGGATATGACAAAAGGAGACATAATCCAAGGAACTGCAAAGACTCAGAATCTATTTAAGCACATAAGCCAATTGCCAACTAACATCATCCAACATCTGGTTGTTCAGCATATCCACAACAATCTGAGAATCTGACTCATAGATGATCCTCTTCCAACCCAAAGAGCATCCACACTCAACAGAAATCTTAATAGGAAGGGCCTCCATCAGATTATTAGAATGGTGCCCTTTGTAAATAGAGAAGACAAAAACCGCACCACCATCATTACCTCTACCAATACCCCCAACCCCAGCATGACCAAGGTTCCCACGAGAAGAACCATCAGTATTAATCTTTAGGACCCCCACCGGGGGAGGCGTCCACCTCCCATCCCAACAAACCCATTGCCTAACTTGATAGGGTCTTCTGCCAGCAAAGCATCCCCTGCTACTATCCCCCAAGTTCAAATTCTGCAAAATAGCAAGATCACCAGGATCGGTATTTCCAAACATATCACACTTAGCCGAAATAGTCTCCTGAAGCCTGCTAATTATCTTCTTCCACAGTTGAAGATTTCCCAAATTGGAACCACAAAAGACTCTACGGTTCCTCTCCAACCAAAGGTTCCAAAGAATGAAAATAGGCCCAATAGACCAGGCCACCTGAAGGAAAGGAGTCTTTGCTGGTGGTCTGCCCAAACTTTCCCAAAAGTCAATCAAGGAGGTAGCATGAATGCACACATGATGCCAAGCCTCCCACCATCTATGCCATAACTCTCTAGAGTAAGGGCAAAGAAAGAACAAGTGGGAGGTACACTCCTCACTGTGAGAACAAAGAAGGCAAATAGAGGGTCCTTGAAAGCCACGTTTGCGAAGATTTTCCCAAGTGAGGCACTTCCTTTGAGTAACGAACCATAAGAAAAAATTGCATTTGGGCCAAGAGAAGTTATCCCAAACCTTCTTCCACCAGTGCACCTCAGCAGGACCATATAAGTTCCTGTCGAGCATAGCATAGCCTTGGGCAACAGTAAATTTACCTTTTGGACTAGGATTCCAAGCCAGAACATCCCTCCCATCAAGGGAGCTGCAAAGCCTAGCCTCCAAAACTCTAGAAAGAACAACACGATCCTCATCAGAGCCACCCACGGGCCACTCCTGTGGGTCCTTCCAACAAGCCACCACTGCCTGCCCAATACGCTTGACAGTTTTAAAATGCTCCACCTTAATCCACCCGGCCTCAGAAAAAATATGGCAAAGAGGCTGAAGCTGAGGAAAACTAGAGAGAATGGGAGGGTGGCCATCCCAAGAGTCCTGCCAAAACAAAACATCAGAGCCTCTATTATAGATCCAAAAGAGGCCCTCCTTAATCAGCTGAGCACCCTTCTTAAGGGTATCCCAAATACAAGAACCTTTACCCAGCAAAGGAAGGCGTGGCACATCGAGGCAATCAGCACCAGGTAGATACTTGTGGGTTAGAATCTTAGCCCAATCCTGATCTTGATTGTTACACCACCTCCAATACAGCTTGGCAGCCAAGGCAGTGACAACAAGAGCCATAGACCTAAGACCAAGGCCCCCAGCATGCTTCGGCCTGCAAACAGACTCCCACTTGACCAAGCTCCATTTTGAGGAAAGAAGGTTGCCAGACCAGAGAAATTGCTGAGACAAAGCATCAAATTCCCGCACAAAGGTGGACGGGGGAACTTGCACACAACACCTATAAATGGGGAGAGACTGTACTATAGTCTTAAGAAGAATCACTCTCCCAGCAGAAGATAGCCATCTGTAAGTCCAATGGCTCACCCTACTTCGAAATTTATCCAAAATTCCCTGCCAATAATCTCTTCGCTGTCCTCCCAAAGCCAAAGGGATCCCTAGGTACATCAAGGGAAGAGAACCGATCTGAAATCTAAGGATCCTAGCAATCCTGCTCTGAATAAGCCAAGGAGTATTAAAAAAGTAAATGGAAGATTTATCATCATTAATACACTGACCAGACGCCTTCAGATAGATATCTAAGGCACGCCTGAAGTTCACCACCTCACTAATTCTAGCCAAGCCCATTAGCCCAGTATCATCCACAAACTGGAGATGAGAGCAGGGAGGGAGAAGGTTGTTCCAGCTCCAACCATGGATAAGACCCTGTCTCACCTGAGATTTAATAAATCTACCAAGACCCTCAGCCATGATAATGAATAAGTAAGGGGATAAAGGATCCCCTTGCCAGAGTCCCCGAGAAGCACTAAACAAATCTGAAGGTTCCCCATTAATGAGAACAGAAAATGAGGACGAGGTCACACAACTAAGAACCCAATTCACCCACTCCTCAAACAAAACTATATTGTAATTGAAATTTTGTCATATATTAACATCTAGTTAATAATTATGCAATGTGAAGTAATTCTTTGAGTTTGAAAGATGTGCAATACAATGTAATCAGCGATATGAGTATAAACTACAAAAAATTATTTTCTACAATTCATTAGTTAAACTATTTATTTTATTAGCTAAGTGAAGCTTTGATGTCCACCTCCACTAGGAGGTGTTGCCATCAAATCTCCAAGATTAACATATTCAACATCCATAATCAAATAAGAATACCATTCATATAACAATTCTATTCATATGTAATATTAATAATTATTTACTAGTTACAACCTTGGTAGTACATTTCATCATGTAATAAGGAGGTGAAGGACCATTAAAAACTATATGAACGTTATGACCCTAAAATTTCATTATAATCATTAAATTAATTTAGTTAATCTTGCATTTAAAAAACAAAATTTACTAAATTAAATTCAATGAACTTGCTAACATTTACCTGAGTATCAAGGTTGAATGCCTCATTAAGGAGGGAATTTGTCATCACCATCTGATCGGCTACAGATGTACCCTATACACCTATGTCTTGACATGGGGTCATAACCAAAGGGTGTTCTGCAAGTTTGAAAAATAGGAGGTGGAACTCTACTGCCTGAAGACTTTCCTTGCTCACCTTGTACTAAAGGACTAGCATGTTGTATGAAGCTTTGGGTCAGGGAACTAATTGACTACAGTGTCTCAACCTCAGCACCCTCTTTCACAACTGAAGGGATAGCCACATGCTCGTATACTGGTCTAGTAAGTGCTTATCTCACTGATTGTTGTGGGTCAAGACATGCCCTTGCTTTATCTTGTGTGGAGCCTCCACCTCTACCTTGGAACTCCTGCATATCAAAGTAGTTTGAGATTTTATTGAGGATAAACTTGTAGTAGAGTTTCCTCAAAAAATATTGTGGCACCTAATTGTTGTTGCATGGTGGATGGTCACCTGTGCCAAAAATGGTTCTTTATCCCTTGGAGGTTGCACCAATTGATAGGGAACCTCTTACTTGAAGGGTGTAAAGGTTGATCCATTTTAGGGTTTGTGAATAGAGAATACATGTCAAATTTTGTAATTTTTCACCTTTCACTTGTTTATAGGATAATTTATCAGCATAAAATTGTCTATACTCTCTTCTCTTATCCGCCCAACTAGTTATTTGCTCGCTAATTGAATCTATGTTTGTTAACATCGATTCAAGTGATTGAGCAAGTGTGGCTCTATGTGAGGTTGAGATTACATGATCTTTCAACCCTTGCAATTATATCCTCAATTTTTTTTTATTGTTTTCAATTTTCCCCATTATATTTTCTTGAGTTCCTAGAGCATAATGAGGAATTGTTGGAGGTGTTTTTTGTTGGGGTTGTTCTTCAACAGGTATTTCGGGTTGAGGTGAAGGAGGATTTTGAGGATTAGGAGGTTGATTATCATTTCCAATAAAATAAATAAATTTACATCAAAAAACTTATTAAATCTACCTACTTAGAAACAAATTCACACAAAAAACAAACAAAACCTACTCCTTTGACCTCCTCAACATTGTGGTGGGGTGATCCCACAATAATGGGTTACACTTTTTGGCCAAACTTGACATTGAAATAAGTATTTTTCATCAAATCTTCACATTCTTACACCTATAGCAGCTAAACCATTAAGAATTTGTAGATGAATCAAACTAGTGATTTGTAAGGTTTTATGTGTAGATTCTAATTATATTTTAAAAAATAAAAATAAAAAATAAATTGTGAATTTTTTTATGTAATTTATAATAACTTATTTTTTCTACTAAATAGCATTTTTTAAAAGTGATGTTTACTTTGGACCACATAACTTTTTTTATATAAAGAATACAATTCTAATTTTTAAAATGCAAATTTGTCACACCAATATCTAGTGTGCATAGATATTTTTTCATAATTTTTTGTTGCATTTTTAAAAAAAAAATTAATTTTCCAAGTCACAATAATTATAATTTGGATAGAGGTGTACTTCAAACTATATAACTTTTTTTGTATGCATTTGAATTAACTTATTCTTTTTGTTGGAATAAGGACATCAATACCTAGTGCACATGTATTTAAAAAAAAAAAATCTCTATTTTTCTTTTTTTTTTTTGGTATGTAATGAAACAAAGAACTTGATGTTCATTGAAAAACCTACATTCACAAGAAATTAAAAATAAATATAATAATCAAATTAAATATATTTAAAATTATACTTTTTGGGAAGCTTATAATAAGGGCTACATACTTACAAAACATAAATTTTAAATGATTTCATTTGATCACCCAAAAGGTAAATCAAAAGTGGTTTTATCAACATTTTGATAGGTGTAGAGGAGACTCCATTATAGGCATGGTTTAAACTAATGGGGTTCTATCCAAGGGGGTTTGATCTAAGAGCCTTGTTTGATCAAATCCTCTTTAATTAAAATCATTTAAATGGAACCTTTAAAGGCTTAAATCATTATATTTTACAAAAATATGTGATTTTAGGCAAAAATCAGGATGTCCTAGAAAGTGTAACCCACTATTGTGGTAGAACCCGGCGGCATTTTGGCAAAGATTTGACAATGATTTGATGAAGAAATTGGTATCTAATAATGAAAGCACGCTCTTGAGGGTTTGAAGGCCATGGGTTTGCAAGAAAATGTAGAAACCAGAATGATGAAAAGTTTTTTTTTTGTTCTAATAAGTTATAACGTGTGCATGTTATAACTCAGGTGCATTATGGCCTTGGTGCTACTAAGTCTTAGGATTGACAACACCAATCCATAATGCGAGCACATCATAATGCACTTGCGTTATGAAATTTTAAAAAAATTAAAGATGGTTGGCCACTTTTTGGCCCCCATCTTTTTGCACCCGCCCTAATAGTAATAATTAAAAAGTGGGTAGATTTTTTAAGTTGTGTCACATGGCCAACTAAAGAGTTTCAAGAAAAATAAATTTGAATAAAAATACATTCAATTGAAACATTTTTAGATAGAATAATTATGGATGTCAATTTACCTATGTGAATTTAAAAAATTCAACCAAAACTCTTATGCTTCCATCCATACACAAAAGCATGTTTCCAAAAAAATCTATGGACTAGTTTCACTCAAAATGATGTTTCTAATTTTTTGATATTTTTTTAAATTAAAAAATCCATATTCTTTTGAATTTTTTCACATTATATAAATTACATAAAAAATAATAAAAATATCCTTTGGTAGATCCAAAAATGTAGGTTTTAAAAATTGGTTATTTTTATAGCTTAAATATTATAGGTAGGTCACTAAAGTTGAATATATGAATAAGAAAATATAGTATAATAAAGGGGAGAATTCTCTTCAAACAGATATAATTTATTTTTGTCTATGATAAATAACTAAGACAAATTGGAGGTCATTAAAATTGTTAAATTTTTAATAAACTTGAATTCAAAAAATTAAAATATAATTATGATTAATATTCAAATTAGCTTTAAAGTGAGAAACAATAAAGAAATTTTAGTTGAAGAGGAGGCCCATCAACCTTATTTTTTGAATTTTTTTAACAATTCAATTATACTATCAAATTTTATAAAAATCAAGTAATATTTTTTAAATTATAAACATAAATACACAAAAATTTACGTTTAATTCGTTTATACTATTTTAAAATTCAAAGTTTGAACTACTTTAAGTTAAAATTTTCAACTTATGTTAACCATTTCTCTTTTATAAAAAGAGAACATGCTTCTAAAATTTCACCCAAACAAGTTTTATGATGTTGAGATGCATTTTTTTATGAGCAAGAAGAAGATGTGGTTTCATTTAAGTGACTAAGAGGAACAAATAATTATTAACAAGACATTCAAATTTGTGTACATATTAGCAACAAGTATTAAGGGAGTTTCATTTTTATATGAAATAATGTCATTATACATTAACCGTTTTATTTTTTTGAAATTATATTATAAGACCAAAAAAAATGAGTGAAAAATCCACATCCGACTTAATTTATGCACGGTAAATCCCTGAACAATATATCTATAGAGAAAAACAAAAAGTGACTAAGCACCAACTTTATAAAGGTATTGTCAAGCACCAACTCTTACCTTCCAGCTTGATAATTTTTAATTATTTACTCTCTTTCCTAATTTTTTTTATGGGAAATACACTTGATTAAAAATAGAGAATTTTAGGCATCAAAAGTTGTAAATAAATATAGTAATAATTGTTTGGCCACATGCAATTACATTGAGATTGGATAAAGTAGTTTACATTAAGAGAAGGCATTTAATAAGTAGTTGTAAAGTATTAAATGTCGATGGTTTTTTATGTCTAAATTGGAATGTTTTCTATTTATGGTAGTCATGATTATAAATATCTAAAAATGTATAACGCTTTCTTTTAATTCATCATTTCCCATCATCATTACATATTACACAGTCTTCTAATTTTTCATGTCTAGTCATTATCACTCATCACCTTTTTCATTACTATTAATTAAATAATTTCTAATTATTTGATTAAATTAACCCATTTCCCTCCATTACTTAAATAATTTTAATTATTTTATTATTTCATCATTTTTCTTTTCATTACCTTTAATTAAATATTATTAAATCATTTTATCTCATTAACTTTATTAAATATTTTTTAATTATTTAATTAAATTGTGCATTATCCTCTTATCCACATAAAAATATTCATTATTTAAGTAAAGATTACACATTCTTTCTTGTCCACATGATTAAATAATTTCTTAATTATTTAATTAGCTAATTATTTTTCCAAGAATAAATAGATTATTTAGTTGTGCATTCCTCCAAAAATAAATAAAATATTTATTTTATTTATTTCCTAATAATAGCATGTATTATCTTTATTCTTTTAAACACTAAATTTAGAGACTACGCTAAATTAAGGGATCATTCCTAAAAATAGTGAATGCAAATCACTTCACTTATCCCATGGACATCTTCTTGATCTCTTATCCATCCTCATTTGTTGATCTGATCTCACATCGCACACCATTGATCTCACATCCTAAAACCTATAAATCATATTTTTTTATCATTCAATCCACTCCTCGAATTTGCATCTAGGCTCCTGGAATTGGCATTCAAGCTTCTATAGCACATCATCATCAATCTTTCTTTTGCACAACAAGGTTATGCTAATTCTATGAGCAATCCACATATCATATCAAAAAGCATAATCTTATACTTTTGACAATGGAGTAAGGCTTAGCATTTTTGGGTGAGGTAAAGTACATTAGATTGGTTTAGTTTGATTTACGTTCTTATTATTCCATTTCTTTCATTTGATTATTGCACACGCTTCATTGACAATAGGTTTATTCATCATTGGATTTGGAATTATTAATTTGATCTTCATTTGTTATTGAATCCTTTGATTGTTTGACGTATTTGTGTTCACATCCTTCTTGTTCACAATGTCATGTCATAGTTGTTGAGTAAAGGAGCTAATACATCTTACTAATGATCTATCTTTCTTTTCATGGTTAAACCAATAGATACAAATGGTCAATGAATAGAGAATCTCATTTGTCCCTCATTTGTGTGTTGTTTATTGTATGATGCATGCTCTATACATTTCTTTTTCTTTATTTTTTAATGCATGCAAGCATATAGTATTAAAAAAATGTTTATAATCCCATAATTTGACATACATAAATAAGTTTTTCTAACACTTGCATTTTGTACACCATATAAACATTTGAGATGATCAATTTTTATCAAACTATAAATATTTTCCCAAAAATATAGAGAAGCACAATCAAAGACAAAATTGTCATAAGAAGGCTCAAAAGGAGGATCAACATCACACTAACAATCACATGTGCTTACATCCAATTTAAGTGTAAAGGTTGAAGACGTATTTTATTTTAAGATAGCACTTCAAATGTAAGTTCTATCATGAAAAAATAGTCCAAAATTACAACAATAATTAAACTTCATCACTACCATACATTAAGAACTACACAAACCCTAATCTTAATTTAATATTTATGTATTGTAATTTAATCTACACTAACTTAACATTGAATTTATATAATAATCAATCATTATTTTCTTAAATTAATATTTTCTAAAGCATAATTTCGCTCTCCTTTCTTTCCCCTTGTAATAAAGAGATGTCTAAGCGAAAAGCAAGTGCGACAAAGCTTAAGACGCGAATCACACCACCATTCCTTATCTTAAAATAGACCATATCTCGAAAACTTTGCCGTACCTTCTATACAAATGAGCAACGCGTGTAACGTGGTCGGCAACTGTGCCCATCGTTTTATGGCCATTACAAAAAATATGATACTTCTTCACCCCTGGTTTTCAAATTCACAGAAAAAAGCCCACCGATTTCACCTTCTCTTCACTGTTGCCCTTCCTACAAATAGATTTGCCCCACCCACTTCCTTCCCATCTCCAACTTCTCTGCATCAATCTCAACTTCATCCTCTTTTGGGTCTGCCGCTGTTTTGTCTTCTGTCGCAGTACAGACGATTAGTGGGTGTGAGCATGGATCTTGCAACAGACGTCTTCATTCCGGAGGACTACGTTAGAAGCCGCCATTCGAGGAAAATCTCGGCCAAGGAGCAGGCGAACTCTTCTACAAAGGTTTCAGATGCTCACAGCACTACCCCATTTGAACAGAAGAATGGAAATTCCCATGGTGTATGCGGCGGCTTCAACAAAGAGGAAATAATTTTTACTTGTTTAACTCCGTAGCCGGCTTTTTCTAATTCATTTTGTTTTCCCTGTATAGCTTACGTCGATCTTGGATTTCATCGTGAGTCCATGCAAATATTTTTGTAGTTAAGACAAATATTGGAACTGCGTTCGTTCAACTATAAGACGCGTTTATATATTTTGCTTCAGATTTTATTACCTGCAATGGAGGCATGCATTTCAGATCTGCCGTCATACTTTATGTAGTTCAAAATATTTCATAAATGGGAACACAACATGCTTTAGTACTCCCTTCGTTTTCAAATTTGTATGTTTGTCTTTGAGGAGGGAAGACATCACAGCCCTCCGATGCTCCTCCATTATCAAGGGCTCCCGATGCTATTTCTCCCTAATTAAATAAAACTAATTACCATGTAAATTTAATATAAAAGGTGAAATAATCAATTACGTCACCAAGAGGCTCCACCAACTCCAATTATTTTCTTGTACAAATCGCATTTCATGTGAACATTCTACTAGAAAAAATATTTTCAAAAGCACTAGACCAAGTAACTCTCTTAAAACCTTTGAATGAGAGAACAACCACTTATAATTATTATAAGTAAATCAGCAATGATCAAACAACCTTCCACAAAACACTCTATGTGTCACCTTCATCTACATCCCAAGAGCTCCTTAACTTGTTCTAATAAGCCTCTTCCATCCATCCATCAACTTATTCTCTAAGAAGGGAACTCATTTAATGTACTATTATTCAAGCAATTCTTGTCACATCTGTAATAATGAGTTGGAATTCTAATCTTAACCAATGTGAACTAGTGTGTGTTTTCTATTTTACTGCATACAAGTATACAATTCACGATTATAGAAGTATCCAATTGTGCAATGGATATATTTTTTATTATTATCACCAACATAAGATATGGTGCATTCTAGTTAAATATACTTGACGGTACACCCTACTCAGGATATATTAATGTTGGTGAACTTGAATCATATGTTATGTTGGTGACTAGAGTTGTAGGTAACAAATTCCTATAGTCTAATCCTCTCCCAAGTGTCAAGGGTGTCAAACTTGAGAAGAAATCAATGATCTTATGTTTAGGTTGGGCAACAATAGACCAACTATTGAGTGGGGTAGGACCTCCTTCACTTCTAGATCTACTAAACTAAGGGGTCTTTCTTTAAGGTTTTGCAATATATATTACCATAGAAACTAAACACTTAACCTAATACAAACCATACCCCTTGTATAGTGCACCCTTATTTTGATTATCACATCATGCCTAAATACTAGTTTGTAATATTCAGGGTTAAGCACCCACCTTATTAAAATAAATAATCTACCATATGAGTTATCTAGAATGTGTTTTGTGATAACACGTTATGCTATTATATACTCATCTAGACATGGCAGTGAAAACACAATAAATATGGTAAAATTAAAAAGGGGTGTTTATATTGAGTTGTTTTGAGTGTGCTAGGATGATAGGAGATGGAACTAATAGCATACCAGTACCTTTATCTAGTTGGGCAACAAAGTCACTGAGTTTATACAAAATATGTAATAACTAAAACCAAATGGTGATACCTTAATGAAGATATCACGAAAGACTATATCTTTTGAAATGTATATACAAACTAGATTTTACACATACACTCAAAAAGACAATTTAGAAATATTTTTAGAATATTAAATGAGTCTACTTAGTTATACATGAGCATATACCCATACATTTCCTTTATTGTTCTGAGAAGATACCTTGCAAAAAATTTACAAGGATTTTACAATTATCTAGCAAGCCAACTAATCAACAACACATCTAGAAATGTACACCATACACAAGAAGACACTCAATCAAGATCAATTTTAAAAGGTTACAAGGTTTATTACAAATTTGAGATAAACCCTAACTATTACAATATTAAAAATGCCTTACCTAGATCTAAAACTAAAAACCTTAGGTTTATATTAAGCAGGTTTTTCTCTTGACTATGCTCCAATATTTTCTACTTTTTAATATTCTCTCAAATGGAGTAGTATTGAGTATTTTATTCCTTCTACGAGATAAGCCTGGATCCACAATTGATGTGTGAACCCAAAAAATGATACATTGTAGACAATTTGCATGCCTATCATGCATCATTTCCCTTTAACTCATGTTGTGAATCATTATGCAAATCCAATTGGGTGTATTAGAAAATGTGGGGGATATATTCTTCCTCGATTTGGAGTTATCTTCAACATTAATGTCAACAATATCTTTGGAGTGTAGACCAAGAAAGTGTTACAAAGTTTGTTGGAATAGTGGTTGATATTCACTTTCTACATTAAAATATAGTTAACATTATCCCCTTTTTATGGTCTCCAATTGTGTGAATTTGTGTCCATTTTGGTGAATAATCATTTTTGGGTGAGAAAATCTAATATATGAAAGGTCATCACATCATATAAATTTATTAATGGTATCCTAGGATGCATAGGGGGTAGGTGAGTTTGAACAATAGAAAAGAGTGAGAGTTTCAAACTATCAAGGTTCAAGGATTGGGGGTGATGATTAACTCATACCATTGGGTATGTGCAGGATCATCATGAAAAAATCAGGCCCTTAAGTGGCGAAAAATTTTAAAAAATCAGAGTTAGGCAACTTGACGTAAAAATTTGAATAAGTTGTCTATATTATTTTAAAAATATGTAAGAATAGAATCTATAGGAAATTGAATGTAGTTTCTAAAGTACTAGGTTTATTTTTTAAAAAAAATTATTTTGAAATTTTGAAATTTCAATGCAATAGTACTTAAATTTCAAGGAAAAATAAGAAGTAGGTGTATGTCGACCACCTCTAACCACAATAAAATGATAATACTTTTTTATAATATTTTAGATATAAGTAGAGGACTCATGTCCCAATGTGATGCATATATTTTTTAATTTATTTCCTAGTAAATAATTAATTATGAAATTTTATTACAATTTTTTAAAAAATAAAAACCTGTATGTCTAATCACCTTAACTTGGTCAAAACTTCATGAATTTTTCTTTTTTTAATCCTATAGTATGGGAAGCATATAGAATGTGACACATTTTTTGGAATAAAAAATGTGATACTATTTGAAAGCTATATATATTTTCAATCGGCTATCAATCAGGACTTTACTCGTAATTCAAATATAAAATGAATAATAATTATTTATTAAATTCAAAGTAAATCATAATTTATATTGGCGGAAAGTTGAAAATATCCTTTAAAAAACCCTTTTTGTTTCATCAATTTTGGGTAAAAAAAAAGCCATCAGCCACATACGCATCATACCGCCACTTTTTGGTCCATCATGATCCTGTACATACCCCATTAAGGTATGCAAAAAGGATAAATCTAAATGAGTAACTTTGAAAAGGTGAGATAATGTCAAACTATCAAGGATTGAGATTAGAGCATACCTTATGACAAGTACTTAGGGAGAGGGAAGGCCAAAAATATAACATGCCCACACTTAGGAATTTGAACAACACAACCCCGGGCACACTAAGAATATTTGAGACCTTGCAACTTCCCACACATAATAAGCACATGAAGGATGAGGAAGAACACATGCAAACTTTGCCCAAGAAAGACCCATTAGAAACATCTTAGATCAGTCATCTATGATGGGCATAACAAGGCTAAAATACATAATAGGGCTAGGATTCAAGCTCAAATTGAACAAAATCAAATTGGGGCATTAACATGTACAAACATACATTGTATAAAGTTATTTTATTTGCATTGTATTAAATTATTATGACTAAAGTTATTTATAATAGGTTTATGTTATTTTTATTAGATAGTGTTGCATGTCAATATTATGAGAAATGTATATGGTTTTTATCTTTACTCATGTGTGTTTCTTGTTCTTATAGGTTTATTTCATATTCAAGAATTTTCACATTTAGTTCAATTGCACATATTTCTAATCATGTGAATTTGCACCCCCTTGCAAATTCCTTGTATACTTTACCTCCTACCTTAGAAAATTAAGTTTGATAATGCAATCCTTACTTTCGCCACCTTTCCCTGTCCAATTGGAAACTGTTTTATGTGTCAGTGGGGGATATTCTATCAGAGATGCTAGTGTGGCGCATAGATGTCTGCGTGGTGTGTTGTCTTCTTGACAACATTTCCACCTCTAGAATCCACAAAGGTGTTACACTCGTCCATTGGACGCAAATTGTAATGTCTCCTACCTTTTAGAATGACTTTGAATGACTCCTTTGCCTCCATTTTCACCTTTCAAAAGAATATCTCATTCATTCTTTCATGCTTTTGGATCTTCTCCACATTCCTCTTGATCATTCTCACCATCTACACACTTCTACACTCACTTGTAGTTCCTTCAAGTTTCACCACCTCCATTGAAGCTGCAAGTTAATGTTTTGTTGGTTTACTCTCTTCATTGTTGCAGAAACGTTGGTCTTTGAATTGAGGCATCTGGTGCCAACAATACTGAGCCAAGTGCCGACCCGTTGTTGGATAGAACTGCTAGAGTCAGGTCCCCTGTTCCTCCAGACCCTAATAAAACTTGTTTCAACACTGGTAGGGATCCCTCTGTGGATGTTCTAAATTTAGCTAAAAATAATGTTGATACCCATTTCAAACTTTTGAAATGGACTTTCAATGAAATTAATGAGCTAAAGATTAAAAAATTGGGCCCTTCAAAGTAAATTGGAAGAGTTAGGAGTCAAGATTGCTGCGATTGAAAAGAAATATGTGGATCGAAGATATTTTGGTCTAAGCAAAGAAACTCTGTACCAGGATGACATGAACAAAAATATTGAAATTAAGGTTGAGAAAATGAAAAACACCATCAAAATCGTTGCTGAGCAAAACAATCGAATGGCCAGACACAATGCCATAATAAGTAATGCTATGACTGAGAAGTTAGATAGAGCCCATCAGGGGTCTCTGGTGGTGGATCTAGATGAAACCAAGGATAAAATCCAGGAGATGGATGCTGGCATCTCAAAGAGAACGAGAGCCAATATGAAGAGAAAGGCTCCCCCTACTCTGAAGATGATTCAAATTTTTAATAAGGGAGTCCATGACATGCAGAACTTGGAGGTAGAGACAGAGTCTGTGCTTAAGACTCTAGGTTAATTGTGGCCAATTTTTTGTGGTTTACTCTACTGGCTCTTTTTGCTTGACCTTTCTAGTCTGTTGCAGTTGGCTGCTGCTTGCTCCAGTCTTTACCTTTTGTGCAGCTGGTGTTTTTTGTTGGACTTTTGTTTCCTATTTTTAATGTTGTAAACTTTATGGTTTCGGGTCCTTGTAAAACCCATTTTACCCTTTATCAAAATCATTGGTCTTTGAAGGTTTGCATGCTCACTCCTCCAATTTTCCTTGAGTGCACATGGTTGAAGGTGATATCACTCCATCTCCATTTTACTTTGCATTATTGTTTTAATATCATAGAATATTGTTGTTCAACGTATTGCTTGTTATTCTCTTTCAGTATCTTTTCTTTATCATATTTCTTCAATCATTGCTATCTGGTTGTCTGTGGAGGTGGAAACACCAAAGAGGGAGATTGACTTCAAGGAAGTGGACTCTAAACACAACCCCAAAAAAAATTTGTCTTTTGTGTGTAGGTTCTCTTTGAGGTGAAGATCTTGATGATATCAACTCATGGGTAGGAAGGTGTGGCTTCCTCACCCTTCTTTGTCTTCATAATTAGATTTAGTCTTAGCTCTCTTCTTGATACCTTGTTATTTTTCTATTCTTTTTTTTTTATTCCATCAAACTACATCCGTTAGGTTGTTAGTAGGTTTTCCTTAGCTTTTGACTATACCTTATGCTTTATGTTTGTATGAATGTCATAACCCCACTGAGATGCCAATGTGTTGTGCTAGCATTTGTGTCTCGTGCTATAGTACCCTAGAAGTTAGTTTTCTGAGTTGCAGTCTAGACTCTAGAAACTTGCTCACCTAACTTCCTAAAACATTCAGGCTTGTAAAAGGACAACAACAACCTGATTGCTCTTCCTTTCAACCTTTAAACTTCAAAATCTCTTAAAACATTCTATTAGCTTGAGGTAGATTATGGCAGCCTATTATTCTAGACTCTCCCATGACCTGGAGTCCTGAGCAGTTGGTCTCCCTCCTCTACATTTTGGTGAACCCAATGTGAACTATTTTGGTTTTGTTTCATAGTGTTGAAGTAATCTTCTCTCATTTTCTAGGTGTGTTGTAGGTGTGTGTGTTGCAAGGCGTATAGCCTTGCAACCCAAACTATGACCCCTAGTGGCATAGTTAGAAGGATCCCTAAACATTGTAGAATGAATTCTATAATTGGTCACTATCTGATTGTCAAACCTTTGGGGTGTCCTAAGTAAGTCCTTTTCAGAGTACGTAAAGATGACCTCTTTTATGTATCTTCCCATCCTTTCTGTGCAGCCTATGAATGGATCAAGTCTACTATAATCTTTACATCATAGGACCTACCTATGAATGCGAATAAAGAACCCTCTCCTTTATATATCCCCATTCATATTAATGGGAACCCCATTATTGGAGTTCTTGTTGATCCTTACATGTCAAGTTAATGTTATTACTGAGGAGATTATGCTAATAAAATTTCTAATGTATAAGGATGGGTATGATGAATTTAAGAACACAATACATACGCATGATGGTATTTTCATCCCTCTTATTGGTTCCATCACCCTCTTAGTCCTGGTGGGACCTAGGACTGTAAATTCCCCTTTTGATATCATCCTAGAATCTGACTTGTTCAGAGTGAAGCTAGGTATCCCATGGCTAGTTTCCTTGAACGCAGTCCCTTCGATGATCCATAAATGTTTGAAATTCTCTCATGAGGGATCAGTGCATGTCATGCACAACAATGGGTATAAACCCTTGGTGTCACATGGGGCCTATACATTAGATCACTTATGGCCTGCCCCTATTGGTCTGCTTCCTCTAAGGATATACCTATTGTATTGCACTTATGTTAAATATAAGAATGGGGGCATAGCGTCGAAGGTGACCTACCCTCCTTCCCCCTATTCTATTTTGGTTAAGGATTCTATGATAGCGTAGTAGTAGGCTACCTCTTCCTCCTCCCAAAAGGGGAAGGGGAAGTCTTCTCACACCTAAGATCCTTCCTCTTCTTCTATTGTTCCATCCACTTCCACCTCTTGACCTATTGTGGCACCTTCGGCTTCTACCTCCATGCCTCACATGGGGATTTTGATGGTGCCCACTTGGAAAAAGGTAAAGCATCAGGTGTTTGACCTTCATGTCTTGCTCAAATGGTGTCTCGACTCATTTTCTATGCCAAGGGGAAGGGTCTTCATGGAGTTGCCTCTATGTCTCAAGGCCTTTGCGACCTCCTATTTCTCCTACCCCTAAGGTAGTGAATGGGAGGAGGCTCGCCATCAAAGCACTTGAGTCTACTTCTCCACTAGTTGTTTCCTCTATTCCTACATCGCTTCCTCTTGTTTCTATCTAGGAGTCATGCCCTCTACCAGAAACGGTTGTGATGGACACTCCCATGGTAGAATAGGAACCTATTTCTCCTCCTCAAGCTGTAGATTCCAGCTCTTAGAGTTGAAGAAACCACCTTGCTCATGGGCGTAAGCATTGGAGGAAGGCTCTAGCTACTGAGCAGGCTACCTTGTAGAAAGTGGAAGGGGAGTTGACAACTCTTGTTTCGATATCTCCTATTGTGCCCTCCTCTCCTGTCCCTTATGCTTTGGTTCCCATCACCTTGATCTTGCTTTCATCTTCCCTCGCAAATGCTAATGACCCTCACCCCAAAAGGGTGAAATTTTTCATTGCTCCCTTAGTTGAGCCTCCTCTCTTGATGTCCCTTCTAGACATTTTCCTTTCCCTCAGCCCATGGATATATCACATACTTTAGGGGTGTCCACTACACTTTTGTCCTATTATTCCTCACCTTTTTTTGCTTTTGTGGGGATCTTTTGTTTCTTTAGGAGAGGGTTCTACTTTGGCTTGCATCATTCTAGTGACAAAGGCAGCCCCAACATTTCCTGAGTTTGGCATTGCCCATGAGTCTTTCGATGAGGTTGGAAGTGGATCTCAATTGCCTCCTTCTTCATTTGCCTGGTTGACACATGGCACTCCTATCAAGTGCATGTTCAACTCGATGGAAAATGTCCCAAATCTTTCAACAATCTTTTCAAGATCAATGATGTTTACCTCACAAGAGTTGAGCTAAGAAGACCTTGAGGGGCCCTCTTCCTTAGCTCTTGTTGCAAGAGATTCAAAGGGTGCTTCCCTTGCTATCTCGCCCTTGCAGGCTCATCTTCCCTCTCCCTATAATGATCTAGGTTGGAAGAAGAGGGTATGTGCAGGATCATCATGGAAAAAATAGGCCCTTAAGTGGCGAAAAATTAAGAAAAATTAGAGTTAGGAAACTTGATGTAAAAATTTGAATAAGTTATCTATATTATTTCAAAAATATATAAGAATAGAATCTATAGCAAATTGAATGTAGTTTCTAAACTACTAGGTTTTTAAAAAAAAAATCTATTTGGTGAAACTTTGAAATTTCAATCTTGTTAGTGCTTAAATTTTGGGGAAAAAATAAGATGTAGGTGTCTATCGTACCCTAACCACAATAAAAAATGATAATATTTTTTATAATATTATAGATATAAGTAGAGGACTCATGTCTAGATGTGATGCATATTTTTTTGTAATTTTTTTCCAAGTAAATAATTAATTATGATTTTTTTATTACAACTTTTAAAAAATAGAAAAATCTCATATGTCTGACCACCTTAACTTGGTCAAAACTTCATGAAATTCATTTTTTTTTAATCCTATAGTATGTGAAGCATAGAATGTGACGCATGTTTCAAATTCAAAAATGTGAGCTACCGTTTGAAAGCTATAGATGTTTTTCAATTAGCCTATCAATCAAGACTTTAGTCATAATTAAAATAGAAAATGAATAATAATTATTTATTAAATTCAAAGTAAAGCCTAATTTATATTGGTGGAAAGCTGAGAATCTCCTTTAAAAACCCTTTTCATTTCATTAATTTTGGGTAAAAAAGAGTCATCAGCCACATACCCTACACATGCCCATCATATCACCACTTTTTGTCCCATCATGATTTGCACATACCCAAGACCGACCTCCTAGTTGATGAGGACTAGGAGGGCACCTCTCTTTATCTGTAGGTTAGATTTGTATGTGTGTCCCATGCTTTTTTTATGTGTTCCTAGAGGACCCTTGTAACCCTTGTAGGTGCTTGGATACAGGAGTGTTTTGTGTCATAAACTTATTCTATTTGGCACATCATTCTTCTATTTATTGTACCTTGATTTTTGACAATTAGGGACAATGCAAAGTGTTGGGGGCATTTAGGCCTCCCTTCCATGTTGACCAAATTTTTTATGTTTATTTTGTTTTCACGTACCCTTCTTCATGATCTAATATAGTAGGGGATTGATGACAGTTCATACGTATATTATATTATATATATTTATTTATATCTACATGAGTAGTTCTAACCCCAAATTATCAAATCCCCCTATCTCTTGATTTCTTCGTATTTGATTTTCCTTCCCTTTTTATCTTTCTTTTCTTTGCTTGTTGTAGTGTAGAAAATTGTACGCTCTTGAAAGCAATGCAATTTAACACTTAATTTGGACCTATTTTGGCACCCTTGCATTAATCACCCTTTAAAATCATCATTAATAAGCCCCTAAGACCCATTATTTTGGATCTTGAGGCTTATTTCAGCTAAAAACCTGACATTTAAATCATCAAAAAATCAAATTTTCCAAAAACCCACCCTAAAAATATAGGGTGGGTCTCATTCACCCTTGGACTCATTCGCCACCTCAAGGGCAAATGAGTCCCCCTAGGTGGGACCCACTTGCCACCTTGGGTGAATGAGTCCCATTTGGGCTTTTTTTAGGGTTTGAGCGAGAAAATCACCTTTTTAATTCAAAATTTTGGTTGATGTTGACCTTTAAACCCTGAATAATGGTAAATTAGGTGTTAATGCGTATATAATAAAAATATTCTAAGTCATTTTATCATCTAAGAAAACATTTTCATGAGAAATTTCAAGATCCAAGCATTCAAAAGTCATTAAGCATTATTTCACAAGAGCATTCAAGTTTTAAAAGCAAGCAAAGTTGAAGTCTTGGAGCAGCATTAAAGTGTTTTTATAGGTCTTCAAGCTCACTTTCATTCAATATCTAGCATTGGAAAGGGTTGATCATGGTTGTCTATGGTGAATCATGATGGATTGTAGGTTGGGGAGATGCAACTAGCCATCAAGCCAAGCCTAACATGACTTGTTTCCTAAGTGATTCCATCCTCCATTATCACTCTGCATTCTGCCTAAGGAAGGTACAAGCATTATTAGGGCTCATTTGAGTGATTAGATATCTCTAAAAGTGAGTCCTTCATCTTCATATTCCATTCATGCATCTCATTCTTGCACATTAGAATAGGGTTGCATTGCATTTCAAATTTCCTAGTCTTAGACACACTTGAGGCTAGGGTTTATGTTTACATTTACATTCAAGTTTCATTATTTCTATCAAAGTTTAATTACCAAACTAGGGGTTTGACCGAGGCAAACCCCCTATAAGAAAATCAAGTCTATATTTTGTTTTGCAGGGCTTTTTGTAGATTTGGATCCAGAAATCAATTTGGAAGGGAAGAGCAGAGATTGGAGCATAGATATGAACTTTAATTTCTTGAAAAAGTAGAATGAGACTAATTCACCAGAAGTGGTGAATGAATCCCACTACAGGTATTTTTTAGGATTATTATAGATTTAGATACCCTTTTTCTAGAAACATGCTCCTGTGCAGAAACCCAGACCTGGGACTAATTCACCGAGACTTCCATATGAGTCCCAATAGACCAAAAGTTTAGGATTTTTAGTATTTTAGAGCTTATTCATGCCTTCTTCAGGTTTCCAGGTGCATGCTTATGAGATCTCACCTTTATATTTTGTTTCACATACTTTTCTAGGTCATTTAGTAAGTCATTGCATCGTACTAAGTTTAAGCATTTCATCTTACATTGCATTTGTCTTTCGAAGCCCTAGCTTGGTGGTGAACCCCTCATTAGTTTGTAATCATCCCCTAGGATAGCCCTATTGCAAGATATCTTTATCCTTTGCATTGAGATCTCTAGGGTTATCCTTGAATGAAAGAGAGTGTGAAGATTGTTATTCTAGTTCCTAGACCCTAGAGGATCCCCATAATAATTTTCCCCCCTTCACTTGCTTCTTGATGTTGTGGTTCCTATGTGTTGTCCCTCGCATGTGTGACAAAATTTCCACATGTACATCTCGTCATGTATTGTGGGCCATGACATCTCTACATAATCATCCTTTCCTTAGGATGCCACATGCTCCTTCATTTCACATGCATCATCCTAAGGGGGGCCCCTACCTCTCCAATTTTTAATAAGGTGTATTCAGTGGCCAATGAATCCCTTGCTGAAACTTTTGCATTTTTCAAAAATTGCATCCTTCACAAAGGATCCCCTTAGCAATTTTTTTTTAAAAATAAAATTCATAATAAAAAGAACTAAGAATCCACCTTCGAGGAGACCATTCTTTTTTTTCAAATTCCTTGATGAAAGAAAATCTTTCAAAAGGATTCCTTGATGATAGGATCATTTGCAAAAATGTCATCACTTTTCAAATAGAGCATCCCTTGAGCAGACCCCTCTTTCTTTTGAAGGGTTCCTGAGGGACCCCTTTGAAAGCTTCTCCTCCAATTGATTGCTCCATGATATGACTGCATGTTTTCCTACATGACTTTTTTCTTGCCTAACATGTTTTTTTTGTAGATTAACATGTTTTCTTGTAGGAGAAAGCACCTATGAGGTTCAATCAAACTTTGTGAAGCCTCTCACCTCTAGCCTCCCTCAGGACCAAGCACCTATGGCACCTCCTTCATAGGACCAAGCACCAATGAAGTGTTTTCATTATGCATGACTGAGCACCTGTAGAGCCTTTTGTTCATCTTTTGCAGCACCGAGCACCCATGGAACCAACTCTATAGGACTGAGCAATTGCAGAGCCTTTTGTTCACCTTCCGTAGGACCAAGCACTTGTGGAAGTTTTTTCCAAATCTCCATAGGACTAAGTACCTATGGAGCCATCCCTCTCTCCTACACCCAAGTTCACCAAATTGCGATCTGCTTCCTCGACGATTCAGGTATACATTCCTCAACTTTCTCTCTACTTTACCATGCATTGCTTAAAACTTATGCTTGCTAAAGTGGGGGGAAAATGTAATGGCATGAATTTGCACCCCCTTATAAATTCCCCGTTTATGCTAACTCGTACCTTAGAAATCTAAGTTTGATAATGTGATCCTTATTTTTTCCACCTTTCCCTTTCCACTTGGCAATTGTTTTACATGTTGGTGGGGGATATTCTATCAAGGACACTAGTGTGACACACAGACATCTGTGCAATGTGTTGTCATCCTAATAAGATTCCCACCTCTAGAATACACAAAGGCATTACACTCCTCCATTCGATGTGAAGTGTAACATCTCCTACCCTTCAAACTGACTTTGAATGACTCCTTTGCCTCCATTTTCACCTTTCAAAAGACTATCTCATTCATTCTTTCATGATTTTGGATCTTCTTCACATTCCTCTTCATCATTCTCACCATCTACACAATTCTACACTCACTTATAATACATTCAAGCTTCACCACCTCCACTGAAGTTGCAAGTTAGTGTTTTGTTGGTTTACTCTCTTCATTTTTGTGGCAACGTTGGTCTTTGAAGGCTTGCACGCTCCCTCCTTCTCCCATTTTCCTTGAGTGCACATGGTTGAAGGTGATATCACTCCATCTCCCTTTTAATTTGCATTATTGTTCTGATATCATAGCATAATGTTGTTTAATGTATTGCTTGGTACTCTCTTTCAATATATTTTCTTTGTCATATTTCTTCAATCATTGCTATCTAGTTTTCCATGGAGGTGGAAACACCAGAGTGGGGGACTGACTAAGGTAGTCCTCTAAACACA
This sequence comes from Sequoia sempervirens, assembly GCA_007258455.2. Classification (NCBI taxonomy): domain Eukaryota; kingdom Viridiplantae; phylum Streptophyta; class Pinopsida; order Cupressales; family Cupressaceae; genus Sequoia; species Sequoia sempervirens. Next base: position 25,551 of record VDFB02301230.1, read on the forward strand.
ACCCCAACATTTTTCCCATCTTCTATGTGCAGGTTCTCTTTGAGGTGAAGATCTTGAAGATATCAACTCATGGGTAGGAAGGTGCACTTTCCTCACCCTTCATTGTCATTTCATAATTAGATTTAGTCTTAGTTCTCTTCTTGATATCCTTTTATTTTTCTATTCTCTATTTTTTTATTCCATCAAACTGCATTCATTAGATCATTAGTAGGTTTTCCTTAGCTTTCGACTGTATCTTACACTTTATGTCTATGCAGATGCTAGCGCCCCACTATGATGTCAGTGAGCCACGCTAACGTCTATGTCCCGTGTTGTAGTCCCTTGGAAGTGAGCTATCTAATTTGTAGTCTAGACTTTAGAAACTTGCTCACCTAACTTCTTGAAACATTCAAGCTTGTAAAAGGATAGCAACAACCTAATTTATCTTCCTTTCAGCCTTTAAACTTTAAACTCTCCTAAAACATTATGTTACTTGAGGTAGATTAAGGAAACCTATTGTTCTAGACTCTCCCATGACCTGGAGTCCTGAGAAGTTGGTCCTCCTCCTCTACAATACTAATATTGCAGTAAGTCACAACTTCATTCTCATTCTCCTAAAGTTGATGTATTTCAAATATCGAAGTATGTTACACCTTAGAGTGGTAATAGAAAGTTATTTAACATTGTATGTTGGTTACATTAGGAATCACAGATTCACAAGGAGAAGGTTGTAATGCACACATATAGAGTCATGGCCTATTTAACAAATAGAAGCCTAGGATATTATTTGCACTTATCTTTAGTGAAAATTTACCCAAATTATCCAAATTTTTCATTCAAGTATACATCATGGCCCAACCATATATACTTTTTCAAAAGGAAGGGACTACTCTATGTTTATCACTACTCTCAAGCAAATAGCTCACACCCTATCATTGGGTTGCATCAAAGTTGAGGAATTGTACCAAAAATGCTTGGAAGGAGCAATCACATAGTTTAGCCATGCATAGCACTAGAGTGACAAAATTGCCACCACAATGCTATGTTGGCATATAGCAATTACCACAAGGATGCTTGCCTCAATTTTCAAGAGGTAACTAAGAATTATATAGGTTTAATAGTGATGTGATGTTAGTAATTAAGAAGTGTTGAAAGTTTGGAGTCAATCGTGTCACACTTTAAGCCAACTAAAGGGTTTTAAGAAAAACATTTTTACCTAAATATAAATTTGCTTGAAATAATTTAATTTAAAATAATGATGAATGTCAAGGTACCTATGTGGATTCAAAATTTTCAATCAAAACTCTTTAGCTTACATCCATGCACACGCATGTTTCCAAAAAAAAATATAGACTAGTTTTCCCTCAAAACAATGTTGTCAATTTTCCAATATTTTTTAAAAATTAAGAACCTTATCTTCCTTTCAAATTTTCTTGCATTATATAAATTATAGAAAAATCTAATAATTCTCTTTGGTAGATTCAAGAGTGTAGATTTAAAGAAATGATTATTTTTACATCGGTAGGTCATTAAAGTTGAATAAGGGGCTAAGAAAAAATAGTGAAGTAAAGGAGAGAATTATCTCTAAAAAGGTTTAATTTATTTTTGTTTATAATAAACAACTAAGACAAAGTGAAGGCCACTAAAATTGTTACATTTTTATGAAAATTGACATTAGAAAAAAAATATTTATCAACAATAATTAAATATCTCATGCACTAAAGATTCAAATTAGCTAAATGGGAGAAAAGAAAGAAACTTTATTAAAAGTAGAGGTCCATCAACCTCATTTTTTAAACTTTTTTCAGCAATTCAATCATACTATCAATTTTATAAAAAATAATATTTTCTTAAATTACAACCATAAACCACACAAAACTCCATTTCATTAGTTTATACCATTTCAAAATTCAAAATTCCACTTGAAGTATTTTTAGTAAAAAGTTCAATTTGTGTTAACCATTTCTTTTTTAAAAAGACAACACAATTCTAAATTTTCACCTAAGCAAGTTTTATTTGTAGTGCAAACATTTATGAACAATGAGGAAGATGTGATTTCATTCGGAAAAGTGACTAAGAGGAACAAAGAATGATTGACAAGACATTCAAAGTTTTGGTCTAATTAGAAACAAGTATTAAGAGAGTTTCATTTTCTTATGAAATAATGTCATTTATTTTAATTGTTTTAAGTTTTTGAAAATAGCTGATAACACAAAAAAATTAGTGAAAAAAGTTACATCCAACATAATCTATGCAATGTAAATCCTCGAACAATATATCCATAGAAAAAGACAAAAAGTTACTAAACACCAAATTAAAATAAAGGTCTTACCAAGCATCAATTTTTTCCATCCACCTTGATATTTTTTAATTCTTTATTATTATTTTCTTAAGTGTTTTGAGGGTAAAACACTTGATTACATCAAGAGAATGTTGGCACCACATTTATAAATAAAAATAGTAATAATTAATTCACCACATACAAGTACTTGAGATGGATGAAGTAGGTGACATTACTAAGAAGGCATTCAATAAGTCATTGTAAAGTATTTAATGTTAATGAGGGTCTTGCATGTCTAAATTGAAATGCTTCCTATTTATGGTAGTCATGCCATGTCATAGTTGTTGAGTAAAGAAGTTAGTACATCTTACTAATGACCTGTCTTTCTTTTTATGGATAAACCAATAGATACAAATGGTGAATGAGTTGAGAATCTCATTTGGCCTTCATTTGTGTTTTGTTCATTGTATGATGCACTCTCTATTTAGTTATTTTTCTTTACTTTTTAATGAATGCAAATACATAAGATTAACAAAGAGTTTATGATCCCTCAATTTCGCATGCATAAATGAGTTTAGCTAACACTTGCATTTTTTACACCATATAACATCCTCAAGTGATCAATTATCATCAAACTATAAATGTTTTCCCATACAACTCTAGAGCAAGTAACAATCAAAGACAAAATTGTCATAAGAAAGGATCACAAGGAGGGTCAACATCATACTAACAATCATATTCAATTTTCAAATTAAATGTATGTACAAGAGTTGGAGACATATTTGCTTTGAATAAAGTACTTTGAAAATATGAGTTATATTAAGGGAGAGGACTCAATAGTTAAGCACCCTAACTTTGCACTTCTCAAAATCCTACATGGAAATTTCAAATAACTCCCATTTTTTTACAACTTACTTGGCAATTCCCCTACTTATAACTAAGGTTTCAAGGCCACATCATCAAATACAATGCCACATCAAAAATAAATAAATCAAGGTGTCCAAAAAGACCCAAAAAAAAGTGGCTAATAGTTGTGCACTAAATCATGTTTTATTGGTGCATTGATGTGGCATAACATGATTTGTTGCTTTTTAGATCTAAAAAATACATTTCATTCAATCATGAATAGTCATCATCAACACTAACAACTTTAAAGGCACAACTATTGTTCCAACATTATTAAAAATACTGGACATCTAATAAACAAATATAACTATTGGAACATACTCAAGTATTGGATCCTCTCCCCTATAAAGAGATAGTCCAAAATTATAACAATTATATTCCATCACTACCATACATTAAGAACTATGCAAACCCTACAAACCCCTAATTTTAATTTAATTTTTATTAGTTATAATTATTGCTTTTTAGTAATTATATGATACTTTCCATATTTTGGATGTAACTTTGTAATCCATTATTGCAAAGAAATAAATATTTTTCTCTTCCTAATAATGTATAAAAGTGTGATCCAAAATAAATATTACACCATTTTCAATCAAAAACAAGTTAAATCAATAACATAAATTATAAAAATATAATATTTTAATTTATTATATTAATGACTCAACTCCTTTATACCTTAAAATTTATTTATATAATTACGTTGAAGGTGTGTACTTATTTGAGAGTGTCGAGCAAAGTTTGTCCGCCGACGGTTGAAAAGCCCTGACAACCCTTGGTTGACAATTAAACGAATCTCAACCGTTCATCATTTTCTGTCATTTTTTTTACTATTTTTCGACGCTTTTTACTACTTTCCCCGCCGTTTTTATTTCCGCTCCTCCAAACACGTCCTCACTAGTATTGACCCTTCATTCCTCCAACTTGACAAGTTGCAACCTAAAAGTATAATTTTGGCAAGGGTTTAAGAGTATGTTTATTAAAATGAAAATTACAACCAAGATCCTAATAATGAGCACATCTAAATTTTAACATTATGACATCCTTTATCCTACGTAATTAAATATATATTAGCATAAATAATAAATAATGAAAATTTAATATAATAACAAAAAAATTATAAATATATAATTATATTATTTATATATATATATATATATATATATATATATATATATATATTACTAATTAATAATTATTATATTCTTATTTAATACAAAATATAATAAGTAGATTATATATTAATAATAATGAAACATTCTTATTTAATACAAAATAAAATAAATAATATAATAATAATAATAATATATAAACAATATCATTTTAAAAATATCCATTTTTCCCTAATTGACCTTCTACACCTCTTCGGCGTGCCCATTGCACATCAAGGTGCGATTGCTTGTAATCTAACATTATTTTCTTAAATTAGTATTTTCTTACGCGTATTTTCGCTGACATTTCTTTCTACTTTTAATAACGAAATGTTTAAGCGACAAGCCAGTGCGGCGAAGCTTAGAAAGCAGCGCAAACCACTATTCCTTGTCTTAAAAGAGACCCATACTCGTAATGTCTAGAAAACTTCACCGTACCTTCTTTAGAAATGAGGATCGCGTGCCACCTGGTTTGGAAATCAATCATAAACGATCAAGCAATGTTACCTGGTTGGCAACTGTGCAACAATTACTAGCAAACGGTTTTATGAAGAGAACCCAATACAACACCGATGCCCATCGTTTTATGGCCATTGCAAAGATTTTATACTTCTTCACCCCTGGTTTTCAAATTCACAGAAAAATGCCCACTGGTTTCACCTTCTCTTCACTGTTGCCCTTCCTATATATAGAATTTGCCCACCTACTTCCTTCCCAACTCCAACTACCGTGCACTAATTTGATACTCCATCCTCTTTTGGGTTTGGGTTTGGGTTTGCCATTGTTTTGTCTTCTGTCGCACTAGAGACGATTAGTGGGCGTGAGCATGGATCTTGCAACAGACGTCTTCATTCCGGAGGACTACGTTAGAAGCCGTCATTCAAGAAAGATGCCAGTCAAGCAGCAGGTGAACACTTCAACAAAAGTTTCAGATGCTCACAACACTAGCCCATTTGAACAGAAGAATGAAAATTCCCATGGTGTGTGCGGTGGCTTCAACAAAGAGGAAATAATTTTTACTTGTTTAACTCCGTAGCCGGCTCTTTCTAATTCATTTTGTTTTCCCTGCATAGCTTACGTTGATCTCGGATTTCATCGCAAGTCCATACAAATATTTTTATAGTTAAAACGTTCAGTTGAAGAGATTCAAGCTGTAGAGATTTGTATTAATTAAAGAATTTACTGTGGCCTTTTACCTCCAAATATTGAAATTGTGTTACTGTTTGTTCAACCATAAGACGCATTTACATGTTTTGCTTCAAATTTTATTACCTGTAATGGAGGCATGCTTTTTAGATCTGTCATCTCATACTTAATCTCTAGCTCACACGTCATCTTATTATCTAAGAATATTCATCGTTAAATATATATATATTTTGAAGGATTATGAAATATGACAAAAAAAATGCTCAAATCCTGAAACCCTAAGCTAATGAAATTCATAACTGGGAGCTGTAATTTTGGAGGAAATGCTCCTCTGCAACTCATAATTGAGCATAGCGTGCAACTCATTGTCATTCAAGGCATTAAGGCATACATGATCCCAAACATTGGACAAGTGCGAAGGGTTTAGAAAAGATTTCCAAAGAAGAGTGGTGGTGTGAAAACACACCGTAGGGAGGGCGGAGGGGAGAAGATCTATGCCCTTTCGCCTCTAATGCGGCGAGCGAGCTGGATGTCTTTGGGCATGATGGTGACTCTCTTTGCATGGATGGCGGATATGTTGGTGTCTTCGAACAATCCAACCAAATAAGCCTCGGCTGCTTCCTGCAAAGCGGCCACGGCGGAGCATTGAAAGCGTAGATCGGTCTTGAACACCAGTGCTATCTCCCTTACCAGCCGTTGGAAGGGCAACTTCCTGATCAGCAGCTCCGTCCTCTTCTGGTATTTGCGGATCTCGCGAAGGGCAACTGTGCCAGGCCTGAAACGGTGGGGTTTCTTCACTCCTCCCGTTGCCGGTGCGCTCTTTCTCGCCGCCTTCGTTGCCAGTTGCTTTCGAGGAGCCTTTCCTCCTGTCGATTTCCTTTCCGTCTGTTTTGTTCTGGCCATCTCTCTCAATCACAATCACTGCCTAAATTTAGAAGTGTCCGCGAACGGAAATCGAAGGCACGGATACAATGGATTGGTTACTGTGTAAGTGAGGCGTGTGGGGAAGTCACTGAGCAGTGTGTGCTAGCCCGAGTCAATGAGCAACTGCTAGGTGTGTTGGGCGTTGAATGTGATCCCACATCGATCAGATGGAGCCGCTGGAGCTGAGGTTGAAAGTCGTGTGAGTTCACCAATTCTTTGTGAAGGTCGTTGGGAGATGAGTGCAAGATGTAGAGTCTAAGTCAATGGAGAAGCATGCTAGATGTCGACGGGATGTCGTGTTTGCTTTGAATGCTTGTAGGGTCGTGTGGTGCAGATAGGAGGTCGCGTGGAGGATATTCTTGGTCAAAGTGATCAATAACTCGTCGAATGAGCCACGAGTTGATGGAAGCCACTTGGTGAGGAGGGCGTAGAAATAATGGCAGCCACAGCACCAATGAACAGAAATGCTGCTGCAACGAAGACCGTCTGCGTGACTGGAGCAGGAGGGTTTATGGCCTCCTGGTTGGTGAAGCACTTGCTGGAAAAAAGGCTACACTATGCACACTGACTTGCAATGTAATCCTGCTGTTTCTCACAGTCTAGTATGTTATTGTGAACATGCTGATGTTCGAGATGCTGCTGAATATTCTCATAATATTTTTCAAGGTGATGGAGAGCATCTCATTGAGGAATATGTTCGCAGACGATCTCTCAGAAAGCAGTCTAACAAAGATGATTCTCCCGGTAAACCTATGCAAATCCAAAAGAAACTCAAAAGAAAAAAACGCTTTGACCTCCACTAGTCCCTCTTTTCCACGACTAGATAACAACAATGGCTAGTAATGCCAAGAATGAGGCTATGTGTATGGTGCTTGGCTGAGGGAGAGTCTATTCTATTATTCGAGGTCGCGGGCAGGAGATTGCAGATGGATGAGGTTGTAGGAGGAATGTTTGTGCAGGTTGAGCCCTTTTGAAACTGTGTAATGTAGATCGATGATACTAAGGAATTCCACTTTAATCTTCAAAATACCTCTACAATGTGCAGGACAATGCCTCTTTGGTGAGAGTAATGTCGATCGATCAAAAAAACAAAACCTGCAGACGTTAAACTTGCACGATGTCCACAATTCCTCAACCAAAAACAGAGAAAATACTCCTACAAACAAATTTAATGAAATGAAAGGTATTTCTTCATTTTTCGGGTCTTTTGGTTGCAATGGTCATGTTCATTTGGTTCGTTGATGCTTTGTTGATAGAGATAAAAGTCTTGATTCACCAAAAAATCAAGAATGAACTTGCAATTCAACACTTTGATACCATGTTGGAGCAGAAAATAATGAATGCAATATTCAAACTACCATGAAATGAATCAAGCATAATGCAAAAATCCAAATAACTATCATAGAATGTGTAGAATATAATGATCACTCTTTGTTTATATGGAACAAGGAGGAGGTAGGAAGGTGAAACAGAAAAACTGACTAACCCTCCAAGTGATGTGACACATGTAGAACACTTGGGACAAGTGTGAAGGCATGTGTCAAGTGTCTATGAGGTGAGACAACTAAACCACTAAGTGAGCTTAAGCTAGTGTGAATAGGAATACTAGGTGTAGGAACTAGATAAAAGATAACTAGATGCATAAAGACATTTTTCTCATTAATAGGTTTGTTGTCCTTGCCTATAAAAGGTAGTCCTCTCTCATTGTCAAGGGGTTGTTGAAATGGAATTTTTGTAACTAGACATTTTGAAATCAATACAAGCAAATCATTAAATATTGTTGTTCTACTTGTGGGTTTCCTATGTTTGTAGGGTTCCTTTTCTTTAATGTTAGATAAAGTTCAGCTATGATGATGATGAAGTGTGAAGATATTCAATAGATCTTTAGTTCATAGCATTTGTAGCTTGTTGATTGTAATATGCTTTGCATGGTTAGTTTGAACCTTGTTTTGATATCAGTTCAATTGTGAAGATTTGTTTAAGTTAAACTAGAATCAAGTGTTTATATGAATTTCATGATCTAAAAATATTACATTACCTTTGAATATTGCATTGTTCTTGTGGTATTGTGAGTTAATCTCTTATTAAGTAGGAATTGGTTTTAGAGAGGGATTTGTCTATATGAAGCACTAAATCATTATTGTCATTGTCTTTAGGGTTTCTCAACTTAATCTCTTTTTGTAATATTTGAGTTGGTTTAGGATGCAAAGCATCACCCAAATTGCAAAACCAGATGCTAAAGATTGTTTTTAGCTCCTATATTTGGAATCTAGTTATGGTTTCATACTAACTTCAAACTGTTCAAAACACGCATGTTCTAGCAAGGTGATTGTAAGGCCCCTTGTTAACTAGAAAAACATTAAACCACTAAGCAAAGTCAAGACCTGATTATCGAAGCCTTGGGGTAATCTTTCTGAGTCTTAGAGGTTAGATTTCCTTTCAAGAGAGACGTAGTACTTAGTATTTTTTTTGTGTTGTGATGTGTAAAAACACTCATTAAGACCATGATTTAACCATCTTACTATACCATTATTAGCTTAAGATGTATATTCATTAACATTATGTCATCTCATAGATTTGTTTCACCCTTTGGCTTATAAATGATTACCTATAGTAGTAAATTTAACATCTATAAAAATCAATTTAAATTTGCATTAAAGTGTTGTGATGATTATGTCAATATTAATAAACTTAAGGCTTTGATGTATAACTAATGGAATAAATTTGTGTTGATAGCCATTTTCCTCCTACAAGAAAGTGTAAGTGATAAAAATAAGTATGACATGCAAAAGGATCTTCATAGCCTTGGGACTAATTTTGATAACTAAAATGGTTCTTCTTGATGTTTCCACACATAACCCATTGTAACATTTTAGGGCTTTGTATGAGTTTGTATATTACTCATGATGACCCCTAATAATATAGAGGTATTCTTCAATGATGATATTGAAGGATAATTTAGGATCAAGGATTTAATCTTGCCAAGAATTTTAGTTTCCTTTCTCCAAGGTAATGACAAAATTTTGATTGGTTATACCCACTAATGACCTAGATTGATTACCCCTTTGTAAATTTGAACTTTATTTTAGTTTTTGTTTACAAAACAATCACATGTTGACTCCCCTTAAAACTAGAACATGTGATGGAACTTTTAATTTGAGTGTGTGTGCACTAAGGGCATGTGCAAGATCATGGGGGGCCAAACTAGGCCCTTAAGTGGCAATGAAAATTCAGAAAAATAAAGTTAGGCAACTTGACATAAAAATTTGAAGAGGTTATTAACATAATTTGAAAAATATGTAAGAATAGAATTTGTAGAAAATTGAATGTAGTTTCTAAGCTACTAGTCCTTTTTTCGAAAAAGGGTAAATCTATTTGATGAAAATTTGAAATTTCAATGCAGTAGTGCACAATTTTCAAGAAAAAATAAAAAGCAAGTGCTTTTCTAACCACCCTAATGGGGAGAAAAAATATATATATATTTTTTGAATCTTTCAATATAAGTAGAGGACACATGCTCAGATGTGATGCATATTTTTTTAATTTTTTTGCAAGTAAATAATTAGTTATGAATTTTCTAGTAGGAATTTAAAAAAAAATTAAAAACCATTTGTCCAACCATACTAACTTTGTCAAAAATTATGAAATTTAAATTTATTTATTTTCAAACTATATATTTGTGAAGCATAGTGTGTGATGCATCTTTCGGATTCAAAAAATGTTAAACCATTTAAAAGTTAAGATGTTTTTCAATCAACTTATCAATTAGAACTTTGCACATAGTGCATGTAGAAAATCAATAATAATTACCTATTAAATTCAAAATAAAGCATATCTTATATTGATAGAATACTATCAATTTTTTGAACAACCCCTTTTTGCTTCATCTAAATTGAATGAAAAAAATCCATCTACACGAAGGGTGAAGTTTGAAAAACTCTTGCAACCCCTGTAAACATGTTGCCAAGGATGTTGACTTTTTAGGTCAACTGGTCACCCCTATGACAAATAACAAAGCAAAACAGATATCTGTTTCTATCAGATATCTGATAAAAATGGATATCCATTTTTTAAAAGCAAAAATAGATAACCAATATGAAACAGATATCTGCTACTTAAAGGTGCATAATGGGTATCTATAATTTATGCTCAAGAAATGGATATCTATTTAATAAAACTAGAATTATTAATATATAAAAATTAGTATATATTAAAATTTAAGATGTTATAATATTAATATTAGTATAAATATTTTTATATTTTTTATATTAATATATATAATATGTTAATATTTATATTATAATATATACTATAAGGGTAAGTGCAAAAAGATGGGGGGCCAAAAAGGGGTCTTAAGTGGCCACTTTTTTTCGAAATAAGGAAATACTGACCTTGGATGTGAAATTGAGGATACTTACACTCAAAAAAATTAGATGCAACAAAAACAAGGATCGTAGTGCTCCGAGTCTACTTTCTAAACTACTAATTTTTTTTAATGGTAGAGATTAAGGTATTCAAAAGAGGGAGTCAAGGAAATTGGTGTTGCTTTTGTCAAAAAAACATAACATAGTGACTTTTGTGACTCCCTCAAAAGGTTAACTTTTTTTTGGTATTTTTAAAATCACTTTGATGAGAAATTAGCTAACAAGATGTAGTTTATGCCCAATTTTTTTGATAATTTTCAAAATGGACAATTCCTAAAAAACAAAATTTTGGTTGTGCTACCCCTATAAATTTTGAAAACTAATTGAAAATCAATTATTTTAATATGTGTAGAATGGAGTCTAGTTTCTAAAACTATAATTTATTTGAAATTTTGATGAACAGTTAATTCATAAAGAAAAAAATACCAAACACTAGTTTTTGCCAAAAAATAGACACACAAACAAAATAAATTAATGATCAAAGGCTTAACATTGTCAAAATGTGAAAAAAAATACATCATTAGATATCTAAGAGAGAGCCTAACATTACCCAGGTGTTCGATTTGTTCGACCTTGAAACACGTGCAAACCTGATGATTAGCACAAACGTGATTATGTGAAATATTGTAGAATTTGCAAAAACATGTCTTTGGATGTTGGGAAGGCACTCCAAGCCTTTGGATTTGTATTCCAAAGAAAATACCAAACATAAGGCTTGGGGATTCTCAAATCAAGAAATAACACGAGCGCATCACGTTATTTCATAGTTTTGACATGTTTTTTTTTAATGTTTGTGCCCAAGAATTTCCTAAGCAAGACATAACATGAGCGCGTTATAACGCGCTCACATTATGTCTTGCTTTGTGTTAAATGCTAGTATATTAAATGTATGTATGTATGTATATATATTTGTATGTTTGTATGTATGTATGCTTGTATGACATGTGTGTATGTATGTATGCATGCTTGTATGTATGTATGTACACCTGTATGTATGTATGCATGTATCTATGTATCTATGTATCAATGTATATATATGTATATATGTATTTATGTATTCATGTATGTATATGCATGTATGTATGTATGTATCAATGTATGTATATGTATGTGGCTC
>VDFB02301231.1:0-43291 GCA_007258455.2 Sequoia sempervirens
GATTATCTGTGCTCATGTTTTGTTATATTATAACTTAAATAGAACAGAATGAAAAATATTTTTTTTATTTACGCATGTTTAAACGACATTTTCTGAGAATGAAAATGTATATTACATGGTACAAAATGAACTTCTAATTTAACGATCAAGTTGATTTTGTAATTAGAAGTTCATCTGATAATTTCAGCCTATTCCCCGCCATTTTAAGAATATAAGGGCAAATCCTAGTTTTTTCAGTTAGTAAGAAAAAGGTTTATATAAATACTCTAAAATAATGTATCCTGGGCAATTGCAACAATTGGATTCATTACTATCCCCAGTAAACTAGATGCTATTACACATACAATCATACTAAATTCGATATAATATTTTGAGATTGAAGAAGATAATCTATAATTTTGCACGTGGGGAGTTATTTCTTTGTTTCGTTCAGTCATTAATAACTTAATTATTTTCAGATAATAATATATTGAAATAACACTCATAAAGAGTCCCATCGAAACCAATAAATAGGAGCCTGCTTGCCATCCACACCAAAATAGATAAAGTTTTCCAAAAAAACCTGCTAGTGGAGGAATACCTCCTAGAGATAGCAGACATAAAGATAAAGACAAAGCTGAAAAGGGTCTTTCATATATAATCCTGCATAATCCCGAATGTTGTCTGTTCCTGTACGTAGACTGAATAATACAATACAAGCAAAAGTTCCTAAATTCATAAAAATATAGAGCAGCATATAAGTTATCATACTCGCATATCCATTATTTGAGTCTCTATCAATTATTCCAATAAGGATATATCCAATTTGACCTATCGATGAATATGCAAGCATACGTTTTATGCTTGTTTGAGTAATAGCAATTAAATTCCCTAATATCATGCTAAGAATAGCTAATATTTCCAAAAGAAGATGCCATTCGTTCAATGAGAAATAAAAAATAAAATCAAAAATTCTAGTGGCTAAAGCTGAAGCAGCTACTTTTGAAATAACAGAAATAAAAGCAACGACTGGAGTGGGGGAGTTAACTCCTACTAGGTTACATAGTTTAGTTACAAATTTTCTTTAAATAAAAGGTCAATCTGAAATAGTTAATGAATGATTCCATTCTTTTTTCTTTTTTTGATGAGGTTTTGAAAGAGTATGAAAGCAAGATAGAATTTCCGGAGAATAATGATAGAGTTTCGTGGAGTTTCTCCATTCTTTGGGTATGGGAAGTTCTTACAATTTTCCTTCTAGATGAGGATAGGAAAGGGATATAACTCAGTGGTAGAGTGTCACCTTGACGTGGTGTAAGTCATCAGTTCAAAACTGATTATCCCTAAACCTAATGTGAGTTCTTCTCTTTTTATTTCTGTTCGCTCGTTTTTATATCGTGAAAAAAAAGAGGCTAGGGGTTTACATTTGTAATGTATTAGTTGGAATGTCATTTCATACCCACCATAAAAGATAAAGTCTAAGCTGTCATTAGAAGGTTGATACGTATCAACGTTTCAATGAACATTCTATCCTATAATGGAGGACAAAACCTCATAATTTCTCACATTGTTAGTAATATATATATGTATATTTAACAATAAAACAATAATAATAGCTGGTATATATAAATATTAGAAAACTCTATATAGACTTGAGCAATAATATGATATAAGGTAATAAATACGTGACAATTCTTAATACCATTACCTATTTTATAATGGTAAGCATATAGGACTCGTGTATGTATGATCACTAATTATATTATGAATATTTGATACTTAAATAGGTGTTCAAATATTTTGAGTCTCTAGTGAAGTATCATCACAAAATTAATATACAAACCATGTAATTTTTCCCCACGGCGATAAGGAGCTAAAAGATCCACTACTTTAATGCCTGTTTCAAAGATTGAAAATTTGGTATCCAACTGTGTAAAGGCGGGAGCAGATCTATGAATAGGAGATGTTGTGAGAGCATCTACAGGACCTAAGTTATCAACGGGTTCCCCAAGAACATTAAAATTCTCCCGAGAGTAGTTTCACCAACTGGAACACTAAGTGGACCTCCTGTATCAATTACTCTCATTCCTCTCATCAAACCGTCTGTAGCACTCATAGCTACAGCTCTAACCTTATTATTTCCTAATAATTGTTGTACCTCACAAGTCACACTTATTGGTCAATATATTAGGTTTATGTACACTTGAGAACCCTTTAATATATTATTAGAGTATATATATTTATGTATATATATGTAAAATTAAATAAGTGATACTTTAATAATAATATAGCTCTATTAAGAACAACAAAAGTTTATAGTTATAGTCCTTATTAGAATTCATAGAGATTGTGGAATATAGCATGAGACTATTAGTAACATTTTTGTTTCCATGCCATAGTCTATCACTACTGTGATCTCGCGATATTAAACGATATGGTATGTATTCAATTAGACTACTAGAAAGCATCATCGCGATCGTTTCACAACTATGTCACCACTTGAGCCTCGCTACAAAATCTGATATGGTGAAATATATATTCTCGGCGAGAAGAAAACTTTCATATCCATGCGCAAGCAAAAGAATATAGCTTGAAGATACGTGTAGTGACGCATCTATAACCATGAATTAAGAAAGGTTAGTGGCTCCTTATTTAATATCTTATGCTAGTTATTGATTAAACCATATACACGATTTTCATAATACTTAATCTATGTACCATAAATCTATTATTTAAGTTGATTATCAATCTTATCTTAGTTATGTATGAGATTATATTTAATAACTAATCGTGATTAATATATTCCGCAAGAATTTTGGGTTCTCTATAAGGTTTCTCCACTTTTTCTATATAAATGACAAGTTCTCTGTTTACAGAATCAAGCATACTTGGTACAAGCATAAGGACTATTAAGAAGATCCCTTTTACTTAGTAATGCTATAATTACTTATGCTAATTTTTCTAGCATAATCTCATCCTTATGTCCTTAACTTATTGATTATCAAAATGATACTTCATTGTATCAGTCAAATAAAAATATCAATCTCTATATTGAAATGTCTATATACACATATTTTGAAGTATAAGTAAGAAAGATTTATTCTTTCACACACGGGTTTGTATACTATGTATTATACATATTATACCATATACATTTATTTCTTTTGAATTTTGAGATATTACAATCCTTTATATCTCAAAATACTATAAACTACCAAAAAATAAATTTCTAAGTAAATGTATATGGTATAATATCTTTGATAGCATGCTATATTAGTTATAATATCTTAATAGTCTATTAGTACTACTATATATATTCCCGTGATAATTCTATAGAACTAAAAATATCATATATTTTTTTAGATTTTTGCCTCATAGAAGATTACCAATTAGGATTTCCCGTGATCTTGAAGAATTGAAACAAAACTATCATATATTAGAGAATCACACATTGAGCTTATAATATAATTAGTGATAATGATATATCTATACCATCAGAATGTATTATGTGTTTATGTCGCTATTGGTCAAATTGTTTCCATACTTTACCATACCCTATTAAAATATAGTAAGTCCCCAATAAAGTTATATAAAAGTTATGTATGATAGTTTCTTTGGCCAATTGCATAAATTAGACTATTAAAAAGATATAGTTCTTATTTTAGTTCCAAATAGCGCAATTTGCTATCCGAGCTAGTTACTATATTCTTCGTGGTTCCGTGCTTGCTTACCAATAATAACGATGATGAAGATCAAATATCTCGATTCATATATAGTCGTTATATTGATAAGGGATATAACAATCCATTTTTATATCCTCAAAAATATAGTTATATATCGAATATAATAATTAAAATATAGCTCAATTTGCTATCCTAACCCTTACCAACTTAAAATAAGTTTGAATATTATTTCCTCCCATTCATTCAATAAAAGTGACCCCATTTACCTATATGCTATACTGGATTTGTACTTGAAATATTTCATTTGATATGGGCACTGATTCATTAATCTATAGTTCAATAATAGATTCTGATCAATCATACATGTGACATTATTCATGAAATGTCAATAGGATTTATAATTCACGACTCGTAAAAAAAGTATTTTATTTATCAGATACTCTTTGATCGGAACTCAATCTGAATAATCGTAGAAGTGATTGAATAATCCAATTTGTCCGTAGTTTCTTCAGACATACTAAGTTAATATGTTGAGCTCGGAATTGTTTGAATTGTTAAATCTTCAACAACCGATATAGGTAAACGTCCTAAAGCAATATGATCGTAATTTAATTCATGACAATCATAGGTCGAAATTTTGTACTCTTCAGTCATCGCCAGGCAATTTGTGGGACAATATTCGACACAATTCCCACAAAAGATACAAATTCCAAAATCAATACTATAATTTTCCAATCGTTTTTTCCCAATATCTATTCCGACTTTCCAATCCACAACAGGTAGATTTATCGGGCATACACGGACGCATACTTCACAAGCAATACATTTATCAAATTCAATATTTCATAAAATTATTTGTACATGAATTCCCTTTATTAAATTGCTAACAAATATTATTTTACTCCAACTTTTGTCAAGTATAATCTTGATTAAAGGTATACCTAAAGGATTAAAATGTCTGCTAATCAAGTATATAGCTCATAATAGATATACTTTAAATTAATATTATAAGAGTCAAAAAATCAAGTGAGAGGCTTTCTACATATGCACCGTCCAAAACAACGGTTTTTTATCAGCTGTAGTCAAAAGAATATCCCTCATAGGAGCCCAAATATGAATGGGTAAATGCCTCGATAGTCCATGGATAAAAAAATCAATTCAATTGATAGAGAAAGCACCATAAAGATCAATTATTGAAAGTTCGGGCTGTTACGATCAAATCTGCTTATGGGCAAAAATAAGGAATCAATTTATGTAATAGAGTTGATTTACTAGGCTATTCACAGTCAGGGTTTATCACTGATCCAACTAGGTAGGATACTTTGATGGGATCAACCCCAAAGGGAAACTGAGGATAAAGAGCAGCGGGTGATTGAGTTCAATAGTTTCTAGAATTATTGACTCCAGAGATATGATAATATGGAGAAGACTTAATTGTCTGAAGCAGAAACAAATAAGGTAAAGGAACCCTTGTTATGAAGAGAAAGACAAGTAAATCACATTTGATTTGATGGTCAAAGGCAGATTCGAAGCTGAACAGTGAAAATATTTTATTTATACTAAATAAAATTTCTATTTTCAAATGCCTCCTACGTTATCCGGAAGATGCGAAAGCATTAACGTAATTTGATAAAGTCATTCATTCTCAATGCTACATGAAAAAAGAACATAAGCCAAATTAATAACTAATAGTTATAACGAAACTCAAAGAAATAATAATTGCTCCAATTGGACGGAAAGATTAACTCAATAAATTAGAGGGTAGAATCTTATTATCTTATATGGAAACAGCTAATGGGATCTGATCCCTCAGAATCAGTAGGAGACCCGCTCATACCATAATATGGTCCTAAATCAAATATCCAATTGATCACCGCGTCGGTACTGTAAATATGCAGTTACAAATAATCCAGCCAAAGTTATAGGAATTAGACCTAACACAATTCCGGATAACAAAACGTCAATCATATTTTTATTTATTAAAAAAGAATAGGTAAGGATTCATAGCTAATCTATATAGTACCTCAAATTGACTCGGAATCTCAATTCCTATTTAGGGTTTTATTTTTTTTCAAATAAGTCGTATACTGCTTAACCCAATGAATAGGACTGAGGTGAAAATAAGCAAAGCTAATAAAAAACCAAAATAACTAATTATAGTAAGCATGGAAGGAATCAATGAAAAAAAAACAATGATTGATACGTATTTTTGTCAGGCAATTACCTCAATTTTTCTCTAGGAACAGAAAGAAAAAATCATTTAAATAAATAGATACCTTAGTGAGGCTTAACAGATGCCTTTTCTTTCCTAATTTTAAAGGTGCATTTCCTTCGACACGTGAACAGAAGATTTTTGTCATTTTTACAAATAGGATTTGGCCGCTTAACCATCCAGCTGCGGTACTTAGCAGAAATAAGAGGTTTCCACTATACCTAAACAACATTATGTTCACTAATCTCGGAAACACAGATTTACCGAAAAGGGCAGGATTCAGCAATTGGAGAGCAAAACAAAGAAAAAACTCTATTGCAGGATTGTTCATCCAAGGGAACAATACATTCAAGAAGAGTATTTTAATAAAAAGAAATAAGAAGACTGGTACAAACATTAGAGTCATCGCGTGAGGTTTGAATAACGCTATATAAATAGGGGAAAGATAAATCGATGAAAAAACTATAAATTGCCCTACAAAAGAACCACTAAGAATAAATTTTCCTGTTGGAACAATTTTATTATTAGTGGTTCTATCAACTATTCGATCCTTCAGTAATATAGACCTGACATAATACATCTGAGCTGGACCAATT
This sequence comes from Sequoia sempervirens, assembly GCA_007258455.2. Lineage (NCBI taxonomy): Eukaryota > Viridiplantae > Streptophyta > Pinopsida > Cupressales > Cupressaceae > Sequoia > Sequoia sempervirens. Next base: position 6,468 of record VDFB02301231.1, read on the forward strand.
GGCAATGTCGCTAAGAAACCATAATATAACCCAAACAATATTACTGGTAAAGTTCTCTCTACCCACGGCAATATAAAAGTAGCTAAAGCAGTCATCATAAGGGACCTCCTAGTATTTGAGTTTTACAAGTTAATTGGTTAAAAACCTGAGAATGATTCATATAAGTAGAATGGATTATATATATTAACATAATGATTATATAGATTGACCTATTGAGAAAGTGGGATAGAATACAGTGAAATATCAGTAGAGTTCCATTAAATAGCGTTTCCACGGGGTAGCACCTCCTTAGGGAATATAAGGTTTTCATGAGGCTGATCCTGAGCCGCCATCCAAGGCACGAATACCTTCGTTCAAAACAATATTTTTTGTATAAAAAGTCTGAAATTCAGGATCTTCTGCTGCACGAATCTCCTGGGAAACAAAAATGTCAATATTTACCATTGACAACTTAGTTAACATTCTAAAACTAGAATGTTAACCCCTCTCTAGTACCTACTATAGACCAGTGTATCTTAGACCAGCGTACCTACCGAAAGTTTGAAACAAGTTCAAAGTTCATAATAAAAAATTATCCGGTTTTAGTTATTATAGCATAACTATCGCATTCATGGCAAGTCAAGGATGAAAGTTCGAAACAAGTTCAAAGTTCATAATAAAAAATTATCTGGTTTTACTTATTATAGCATAACTATCGCTTTCATGGCAAGTTCAAAGTTCATAATAAAAAAATATCTGGTTTTACTTATTATAGCATAACTATCGCTTTCATGGCAAGTTCAAAGTTCATAATAAAAAATTATCTGGTTTTACTTATTATAGCATAACTATCGCTTTCATGGCAAGGATAATTCAAATTAATTGAATTATCGCGTGTTAGTTATAACATTATATACTTCTATTTCAAGAATGAAACTATATTTTTATATCATATCATAAGTAGTTTTTTCACAAAGATCATTTACTTCTGTTAATTCAGACAATTTTCATTTTATTGATTGTCGAATCCCTGACTTACATCTAAGGCTAGTTATTTCTACCATTAAATGAAATTCCTCATTTAATCATATTCAGTATTAACTCCTTTAGTTAAATAAAGAATAATTATTAAATTGGGATCATTATCGAAAATTTACTCCCATTTCCAATGAAATCGGGACATACAAGATAATAATAATTGGTTGTATTGAAAAATTATTTTTGGGTCCAACCACTCTGGTGAGAACTTAATAAGTTCAAAATGTTCCAGTAATTCTGGATCAAATAATTTGAGATAATTCGATCTATCTCATTTTATTGAAATTCTTGAAATATCAACGTATAGAAAATTATGTTTGTGAGATAAAGATCTAAATTGATTCAAATTATTTGGAATGATATTTGTGGATGTGAGCGATAACTAATATCGATTTATTTTCATGGGAGATCCCAAAAATGATTTCTATAATCATTTCAAATCTCCCCATGCTTATATGAGAGATATAAGAGTCATTTCTGTAATTTCTAATGTTACACCACCGATGGACACGAAAACATTTTTTATTTTATTTATTAGATGGACTTAGACAAATGTAGAAGTACAAGTATGAGATTATAAAAAAAATGGATATCAAAGCTTTCCATAAATAAATGGAATTCTTCGCCGTGAGTAATAGTAATTAATCAATTTTATGGTTTTCCTTCTTATCTTATATATATTCTCTTTTTTCATGTAGAGCCTGTCTAGATGGACATACATTGATAGATACATATAGATCTATGTCTACGTGCATAAACTTTTTTCATACCGGGCGGGATATGTTTCATTCTTTTTTTTTTTTATGTTTGTATATGCGTTCCCTTTTCTAATCGAATCTTGATACTATGTAACATATATCAAACTCAAATCGAAAAAGATTTGATGGTTAGACTCAATATAATCTAATAAAAACTTAAACTGTTATAGGAGCTTTCCTTTTTGTAGATGAGATGTGCATGGTAAAAAATTATTGCCATATGAATAAAACTATGTTATTCATCCTATATTCTTCAATGAATATAGGAGAATACAAATGAATAATAATTTGTTTGCGGCCAGAGTCTTATCTTATTCTAGAAGATAGATATCTATATCTATTTTTTTTTTCTTTTTTTGCACTCAATGAGAATCTTGTATTTCATAAAAATCAAGTGCAATATAGTCTTTGCGTAAAGGCCACCCAATCCTTCCGCATCATATATATTTTCAGACATGGGATGACTTTCATAAAATATTCTCGTCCGAGAGATACAATTGAAAAGAGATAATTCAAGAATCTTGCATAAAAAAGGAGTCATTTAGCTTAAAAATCACTATAGTTTAGCTAATAAGAGAAATTCAAATATCTCACTTATCATATTTTATATAAGCAAAGAAGTAATTTCTAGTATCTTGTACGCCCTACTTTTCATAAAGGAAAACCCAAGAATAAAAGGATTGGTTCTCATAAAAAATAAATAAAAAAAGGATATTGATTCCAATTGCTAATACTAGCAAAAAACTAAAAAAAGTACAAATGCTCTGTAATGAGTTGATCAGTCAATAATCATTGAGAGTTAGAACATTAACTTACTTAGTCATCTTTTTCTTTGTAAAGTTCAACTTCGATAATGATCTAAAAATAGTGATTATTTAAAGGGAAATAATTGACTTATAAAATAAATAAATGTAGTAAAACTTATTTGATTACTCAATCGCATCAAATAAGTTTTACCTACTATTGGATTTGAACCAATGGCTCCCGCCGTATGAAAGCGATACTCTAACCACTGAGTTAAGTGGGTTATTTATTATCATAGATAGAGTCGTACCTAGAAACAATTCTAGGTATAATTCAATATATAAACAATATGCCCATTAACTATGGGATAGTATCTAATGATTCAATTAAATATCATCCGTCTTGACAGAAAGTGATCCATTTTGTTAGTATATCTTCAAGACTAAACTGTGAAGGGCTATAGCTCAGCTAGGTAGAGCACCTCGTTTACACGTGCGCCAATGGTTTTCAGGAGAGTTTATTGGTTCATCTGGTCCATAAAATGGATTTGAGTCTTACTCTATGAATTGGGAGAACAATAGCATGACAAAGATGAAGTTCGCTCTGATTCGAACTATAGATCTAGTTGATATGGTCAATCTCGGGGACATTCAATGTCAGACATAATGAGTACAATACGAGAAAATAAAAAAAGAATTCTTTTCGCTCTATGAACTTTGAGGTGTATGAAGTCTCATATTATTCTTTGGGGTGATAGAGACTCCATTTGGAGAATCTATGTCTGAGCATGACAGACCTACGTCAAGGGAGAAATTGACTACGATAATAATAATTCATGAACCCAGACTAAATAATATGAAACATCTTATCTATTAAGGTATAAATGATTATATAATTTATTATCTAATTTGGCCATAGATTCTTCACAAGGAGCCGGATGAGAAGAAACTTTCATATCCGGTTCTGAAATAGAGATGGGATTCAAATAGTATTAGACAACCATCCACTAGAACCCAAAAAGAACAAAATTTCGTCACCAACATAGGGGAAGAATCAAGGGAGTATCTTCTCGGGGAAATCGCATTTGTTTTGGTAGATTTGCTCTTCAGGCATTGGAACATGTTTGGATCACATCTGGGCAGATAGAAGCAGGACGACGAGCAATTACTCGTTATGCCCGTCGCGGTGCCAAAATATGGATACGTATATTTCCCGACAAACCTATTAGAACGAGACCTGTAGAAATAAGTATGGGTTCGGGGAAAGCCAAGGGATCTCCAGAATATTGGGTATCCGTCGTCAAACCAGGTCGAATACTTTATGAAATAAGTGGAGTATCAGAGACTAGACAGAGCAAATTTTTCAAATCATATAAAAAGTGAATTAAAAAGAAAAAAAATGAATTAAAAAGAAAAAAAAAGATAAGCTAGAATTAAGTTGGCTACTATTCCCAAATCTTATAGAATAGATTAAGATAAAATACTTTTATAGAAATAAAGAGATCTTCTTAATCAATCAAATAATCATTCCATTATTTTATTTCATAGCCTGACTGATGATAGTGAAATAATTGAGGAATTGGTCATTGAACCAAAATCATTTCTTTTGGAAGTTCATCTTTATATAGAAAGGGTAATATGGATATTGTACAATTTCCTATTAACACGCTGAATTATTTCTACGAGATATCCGGTGTGGAAGTAGGTCAGCATTTTTATTGGCAAATAGGGGGGTTTCAAGTTCATGCATAGGTACTTATAACTTCCTGGATTGTAATTGCTGTCTTATTAGGTTCAACTACTCTAGCTGTTCGAGACCCACAAATCATTCCGAACGGAGCTCAAAATTTTGTGGAATATGTTCTCGAATTTGTTCGGGACGTGGCTAGAACTCAGATTGGCGAAGAAGAATATGGTCCCTGGGTTTCTTTTATAGGGACTCTGTTTCTATTTATCTTTGTTTCTAACTGGGCAGGTGCTCTTTTTCCTTGGGGAATTTTTAAATTACCTCATGGGGAATTAGCCGCACCTACAAATGATATTAATACTACAGTAGCTCTAGCTTTGCTCACATCAGTAGCTTATTTTTATGCAGGTTTTACAAAGAAGGGTTTAGGATATTTTGGTAAATATATTCAACCAACCCCAATACTTTTACCAATTAACATATTAGAAGATTTTACAAAACCTCTATCACTTAGTTTTCGACTTTTTGGAAATATATTAGCTGACGAATTGGTAGTTGCCGTTCTTGTTTCCTTAGTACCTTTAGTGGTACCCATACCTGTAATGTTCCTAGGATTATTTACAAGTGGTATTCAAGCTCTAATCTTTGCAACTCTAGTCAGAGTTTATACAGATTCCTTCCCTTAGTTCAAACTAGATCTAGGGATGGCGGCATAGCCAAGTGGTAAGGCAGGGGACTGCAAATCCTTGATCCCCAGTTCAAATCCGGGTGTCGCCTTGATAGCGCAAATAAGGTTAAAGGAATGTCAAAGTCTCCATTTGTACTCCATGTCTTTTGGAGACAACTTGTGTAGCTTCAGATCCTATTGCTAATATAGCAGATAAAATTCGATAAAATATTCTTCTATTCTCATCACTCTTAATACTTATAAAGTGGGAATTTAGAGAGAAAATTTATTATTTGCAATTATGTATATAATAAGCACCCCTATATTTTTATCTAAATTACAACTCTTAGATGAGAGAATCTATATATAGATATATATTATTCAACTTAAAATCCAATTAGATTTAAAGCAATGTTATTTAAGTTTATCATACCAAATACAAGTTTATCAAAAATATTTTAAGGACTAGGTAGTGTTTTTTTACCCGGAGAACTCGTTGGATTATCACGAGTACAAAGAATGGATCGTGCTCTAGAAAAAGAATCAATTACCGAACCATTTTATTGGGAATGACAAACGCATCTCTGAATACTCAAAGTTTTCCACGGGTTTGTGCCTTTTCGTAGAAACCCGCTTCTGTCCTAGTCATAAATCTTTAGAATGGTTAAAGCTAAACTGCTTGAAGTCCAAGCATAACTGGGTACTCTTTCCACCGCTGTGCTAATATGAGATGGGTTCAAAGGCATAGTTGGAGGTTCATCCGATATATAACATTCATCCACTTATTAGGTTTGAGTAGGAATATTATATAAACCTAATGCCTAACCTTTTATTTACTTAGTAAAATTATTATGAAGCCATGTGACCGGAAATTGACCCCTATGACCGAAGTTATATACTGTATAATATAGGTCTTATCCACACGAGTAATGGGGAACATACTAAGGCTTTGGAATATTATTTCCAGGCATTAGAACGAAACCCGTCTTTACCACAAGCTCTTAATAATACGGCCTTGATCTGTCATTACGTGCGGCTATCTGTACTATAGAATGAATTCGTTTAAAACTACGGAAAAGAAAAAAAAAGAGGCTTTCTACATATGCACCGTCCAAAACAACGGTTTTTTATCAGCTGTAGTCAAAAGAATATCCCTCATAGGAGCCCAAATATGAATGGGTAAATGCCTGGATAGTCCATGGATAAAAAAATCAATTCAATTGATAGAGAAAGCACCATAAAGATCAATTATTGAAAGTTCGGGCTGATACGATCAAATCTGCTTACGGGCAAAAATAAGGAATCAATTTATGTAATAGAGTTGATTTAATTAGGCCATTCAGCAAAGTGGTGTAGCACGTATCCCAATGAGTTTTAGGAGGAATATAATCAGATATTAAATTGCTATAATCGGATAAATAGTCAAGAGCCTTGTATTTTTGCTCCCAATATTTGGGCTAAGAAATGTCACGAGACTAATAGTTGAACTAATATTATCTCAATAGTATTTATAATAGTGTCTCGAGTATTATGAATAACTTAATATAGATTCAATTATATCCATAGAACATTCAACGTAACATAGATAACAAATAAATGGGAGTTAATATCATTCCAATTGCCGCTATTGCAGTAATAATGATCCGAAAGGTCGAAGAATATTTATGATTAGTAACTATTCCCAAAAATATCATAAATTCTGCTACAAAACCACTCATTCCTGGCAATGCAAGAGAAGCCATTGAAAAGCTACTGAACATAGTAAAGATTTTAGGCATTGGTATAGCGATTCCTCCCATTTCATCAAGGGAAAGAGTACATATCCTATCATAATAATTAGAAAATAATATATCATTAATATATCATTAAAACCTTCATATTTTGGGTATTCAATGTAATAGATTAATAGATGACTATATACACTATATGAAGGATTTAAAGCAAATTATCTCTAAGAGTTTAGAATGTTTATGTCTATGTTCTTACCTATTATCTGGATATACCAAGAGAGATGTACGGTCTAATGAGGCTATTATGAAATATTTACTTATGGGTGGAACAAGTTCTTCCATTCTTGTTTATGGTCTTTCTTGGCTATATGGTCTATCGGGAGGAGAGATTGAACTTCAAGAAATAGCCAATGGTCTTATCAATACACAAATGTATAACTCTCCAGGAATTTGGATTGCACTTCTATCTATAACGGTAAGAATTGCATTCAAGCTTTCTCTAGTTCCTTTTCATCAATGGACCCCCGATGTATATGAAGGAGTGCGATTCGTTTTACAAATTATTACATTTCTAAATCTCTTTTTTAGAAATGTTTCTATTTATAAAAACTCTATAGACATGTGGAAGAAAAGACTGTTATTCCCACTTGGACTAAGACATCACTTTTACCAAAAATTGAATTGAATTAAGGTAAAGCAAAGTAAGAAACAAACTAAATTGTTTGATTGAATAAACAAATAACTTTACAAGTTAGTTATTACGGGTAGTTTTTACAAAGGATCAGATTAATGACGTGTACAATCTTTTTATTCTTAACGTAGATGCTACATAGTAAGTTTTCATTCTTCAAAAACTACGAGTGTAAAAAAAAAGGCATCCGTCGACAAAAAGATTACCCTAAGATGAACATCTCATGACTATTCAGAACGAATTAAATCAGATGGTTTTCTTTTTTCTTTTTAACTCTTTCATAACAAAATAAGAAAAAAAAGATGATTTACCATAATAACCACTGAGTAAGGATTCCTCGGAAAGTTAAGGATTAATGATTCTTTCTATCAATTGAATTGATTCAATCTTATACATACACGAGGAAGGTAATAAAAAAGAGAGAATCAAACCATTATGCTAATCTTTTTTATCACTTAGGAGCCGTGCGAGAAGAAAGTCTCATGCACGGTTCTGAATGAGAGAAAAGAGGGAGAATTCCTCTTTTCGACTCTAACTCCCCCACTCCAGTCGTTGCTTTTATTTCTGTTATTTCAAAAGTAGCTGCTTCAGCTTTAGCCACTAGAATTTTTGATTTTATTTTTTATTTCTCATTGAACGAATGGCATCTTCTTTTGGAAATATTAGCTATTCTTAGCATGATATTAGGGAATTTAATTGCTATTACTCAAACAAGCATAAAACGTATGCTTGCATATTCATCGATAGGTCAAATTGGATATATCCTTATTGGAATAATTGATAGAGACTCAAATAATGGATATGTGAGTATGATAACTTATATGCTGCTCTATATTTTTATGAATTTAGGAACTTTTGCTTGTATTGTATTATTCAGTCTACGTACAGGAACAGACAACATTCGGGATTATACGTGAACTTTGCTTGTATTGTGGATATTCTGCCCACGCAGAAGCATTGCCGCCATTTTCTATTTTAAGTACCTCGAAAGCTTTAATTGTTAGGACAACCATCATAGCATCAGAAGATATTTCCATCTGTACAACATTTTGGAGCTAGAAAGGAAAATTTGTTGCTCGTTCCGCATCTATTTATGTCTTTGCCAAAAGACAAAAGGAGATATCAACGTTGTTTTCTCGATCCAAAAAAACATGTTTGGATTTTATCCAGGTCTAACACAAATCTGAATCATAAAAATGATCGAATCTTAAAGAACCAAGGAACAATAAGTTGGGAAAGTCCTTCGGAGAAGGAATTGAATAACATTGAATGGGAGATTGATTCATCTCGGGAACAACTTGAAAACCTGATCACCACAGAATAATGATCAATAGCCCGTTAGTTTAATCTTATCTACCATATTGGTAATGTTATAATTTTATGCATGAATATAGGACATAAAATCCATTCTTGGTCCAGTGCATTCTATTATTGATCCAAATAAAATAGGATTTTTCTACCCTATTTAGAACATTTAGAACGACGGGCATACTAGAAAAGAACGAGACTTCTTTAATTCATTTTTAATTCATTTAATCTTATCTATCTGTATTGTCCATTAATTATCATTTTATCTACCATTTTATGGTATAGAAATTGCTAACAATCCCAAGTCTATTTCTTATTGAAAATTAGAAACATAAATTAGAATTAAATTGGTTAATCTGAACCCATACTTATTATAATAAAATTCACTTTTTTTAGTTCTGCTTTATCATAGCATCCATGGCTGAATGGTAAAAGCACCCAACTCATAATTGGGAAGTCGCGGGTTCAATTCCTGCTGGATGCACAATAAATAGTTATTATGCTCTGCTCACACTATCTTTTAGATGAAAGAATCGCAAATAGTGAGGTTCTCTCGATTCAATTAAGTATCGAGATTAGATTATCTGTGCTCATGCTTTGTTATATTATAATCCCAATGAAAGGTTATATAGTATTGCGGGTTTATCGGAATTATTGGAAGAGAAGCATTAGATATTAATGGAATCATATAAAACCTATTAAGGTAATGATCTCTTTATCCCTTTGATATATGGAAATATTGTATATCAAATGTTCGGGAGTATGATATTTTTCTTTCTATCTTCATTGGATTTTTCTTTTGTATGTCCTGCATAATTCCCTCACAGTTGATTCTTTTTTATAGGAACGTGTGGCTCATCAGAGATTTGCAGTATAATTCCTACTGCTTTGAGAAAGTAGGAATAATGATTAGATCTTTTAGAAAGCTTAGAAATGTTACTAATTTAAATTGGTATGGTTCTTGGCTTACATTTCTCGACTATGCCGAGAAGGACTCGAATCCTGATGATGTCGGATTATCGCTACTATTGAAAATTTGGTATGTCAAAAATATTAAATGGCGTTTACTTTCATTTAACGGTCTAAGGTATTCGAAATTTATTCCCTCAATTGAAAAAACAGTAAAAAAAGTTTTGTACGAATGTGACCTGGATGATTTCCTTTTGAGAGAAAATAGATTGTTATTAGTACAAGAACAAATATCTCAATTTGAATCGAAGTTAACTCCCCCTATTGGTTTCTTTCATGAATATTTTGAACAAAGAAAACAGCCGGGACTTGTTTACTTTCGATATTTAGCTGAATTTATTCAGCGAGGTCTAACTCATAGAATAGGTGTAATGAATTCCGAATTAAATTCATTGTTTTTAGCAGAAATGCCGATCTTCGCTGCTTTTTATCAGAAGATGACTTCCATGCCAATTGACTCGTCTTTATCTGACCAAGTGAGATTTTACCCACTCTACCCGGTACCGTCGCTTTCGAATCGAATTTTATTGATAGGGCCTAAGGAAACTGGACGATCGTATTTGGCTAAAAGTTTAGCAGCAGATTCTTATTTACCTTTAATAAGAATATCTCCTAAAAGTTTTTTGAGGCAGCGGAAACTTCTGCCTCGCTATGAATCCGAGTATACATCTTCAGCTCAACAATCATACCTTGAGCATGAAAATATCCTTAGGTCTCTCGGCTGGTCAGGCAGGCCAAAAGACGTATATGAGAAAGCGCATTATGATAAAAAACCTCATAAGTTTTTGTATACCCGAGGAGAGGATTCTAACCCTCCAGAGTATTTTGCGAGAAGAGTTATCCAATTCGTGTTTGCACTCAAATTGGCAAAATTGATGTCTCCTTGCGTCATATGGATTCCAAGCATTCATGAACTGAATGATTACTTCTTCCTTATTGCATTATTGCTAGAACTCCTTGGGGATGCATATAATGCGATTGATGGTGAAAAGGAAACCACCATCAAACAAAATATTGTTGTTATTGCTTCAACTCATATTCCAAAAAAAATTGATCCACTTCTAATCACTCCTCCTCGTAGTAAACGAAGATTCGATACATTTATCAACACTAAAAACTTGCCTGCCCCACATCGAGAAAAGGAATTTCCTTTGCTTTACGCAATGTAAAGGAGTCAGAAAAGTTTCAAATTGGAGCCATTGATGCTCACCAATAATCTCCTTACTCATGATTCAGGAGATGACTCAAGAGACACATAGCAAACCTAAGAAATTAGCTGTTAAGAGAAAGATTACAACTTCAAGATTGATGGGATTTGTTGAGCAATTTGTAGAAAGGAAACATAAAAGGCAAGAAGAGCAGCGCCGTCAAATGCAACAGGCCTTCGATTGGGAATTGCTTCACTATCTAAGAGCTTGTATTTTATTCACTCATGCATATCTTAGAAAGCGACTCTATTTCCCTCCATTGATAATAGTGAAAAATCTCGGCCGCATTTTATTATTTCAGGCCCCTGAATGGGAGCAGGATTGGTCCAACTTGAATAAGGAATTTTATATCAAATGCAATTATGATGGATATGAATTAACAGATGTTGATGTTCCTAAAGATTGGATCAAAGATTATGTAAAAGAAGGGATTCAAATCAAGATTGTATATCCTTTTCGCTTGAGACCTTGGTATGAAGATAGCCCTCAATCTACTGACACTGATAAAAAAACAACTAGTTTCTTATCTCTGTATGGGACAGAAAATGAATTACCTTTCGGAAATCCAGCAAAAGTGCCTTCTTTTTGGGATCCTATTGGCGAATTGATTTGGAATTATACGTCCCATTGGGCAAAAGTTATTATCGAAAGGATAAACCCTATTATCGAATGGATGAAACCTATTATCGAATGGATGAAACCTATTATCCAACGGATAGAGGAACTGCTTCGCTCAAAAAAGATCATAAAGATAAACATTCGACCAGATATCGAGAGTACAGAAAAAAATGATCAGCTTCCCGTAATAATTCGGACCAGGCCTACGTCAAATATTAAATTTTCTTTAGAAGTTGTACAAGACCCATTGGAGCCATTTTCAATGCAGGTCGATCCAGATCTGGAAGATTCAGATAATTGGACAACCACGATGCATGATCAAATTAAGCAAATGAATGAAGAGTATCTCGTGAATTTAGAGATTTATCAACAGTTGCAAGCTGATTTTAAAAAGAAAATGGATCAGCCTTCTCCTGACATAAAATCGAGATTCACAAAAGAATTCGTTCGAATAAAAATTTGGGGTTCTATCTTCCAAAAGAAGAGCACTCGATTCATTAGGAAGAAATTGCCCTATTTTATGAAAGTCCTTTATTTTAGGACGAAACTAACAGTTATTGATCTTAAAATAAGCATTTTCAATCGAGTCCAGCTTTGTCTCGACACTCACTAATATACTTCTAAAATGTTATGTCAAACCTTTTCTGGTATCTACTAATACGAGATCTATCCATTTGTATATTATAAAAGAGGACTTTCCCCCCCCATTTCAAAATCCTTCAATGGATACGCGCAAAAAACGGGATAATTCGGCAGCTTTCTGTTCCATTTCACGCAGGGTCAAATTTTCTTCAGTACGAGTTAAGGGGATGTCTTGTTGGCCCTTTATTTCCATATAAAGAACACGACGAGGAAAAATACCTTCTTGAACTTCCATTTTGATCGCCTGAATATCCTTAATAAGAAATTGGAGGAAAATACGGCGATTTCTTCCGGGAAATCCCCAACGAAAAAGGCATACAATTCCTTCTTTTTCATCAAACTTATTATAGCCACTACCCACATTGCACAAAATAGTGCACCACAAATAAGAGCTAATGAACAGACCTGCGATCCCATAAAAACACATAACAATTCCTTGTGGAACAAAAAGTATTTGCTGAGATGGCAATAAGGGTATCAGGTTCCTACCGAGGTAACTTGAAATTCCGACCACAAAAAATCCTAGTGAACCCAAAAAGAGGAGACAAGCAAAAAACAAATTGCTTATTTTTCGAGACCCTGTTATGGGTTCTATCCAGAGCCATTTGGATCGACGATTCATAACAAATTACGTCCTATTTAATTCGAGGGATTGAACAAATTTTCACTCCCACCCCAAAGTCATTCTCATACTAAATAAAACTTAATCGATATATTCAAGAATTTTTCACGGAAATAAAAGCTTCTATAAATATGATAGCCGATAAGTTCCCTTTATGAAATTCAATATAAGATTAAATATTTGTGAGTATAATAACTCTTTTAATTAGTGATCTAGTTTATCGGGGATAGTAATGAATCCAATTATCCAAATTTAGTATTATAGTATTGGGTCCATAAATAATATATGTTTAAGTGGTAAAGTATGAAATAAGGATATGATTATTATCCGGAAATTCTAATGCAGTAATTTTCATTGAAGAATAATAATTTCAATTATTAATACCTAATTGAAATTTCAATTACTAGAATATTCTTACTTTTTTCTCTTAATTATTTTGTATTAAAATACAGTAAAAAAATGAGAAGTAAGTGAACCTAACCCATTAACTGATTAATATATCAGTTATTCTGATATTGAAAATTGAGGCAGATTTTGAAAGTGAACCTTTCAATTCAATCACTTTAAATGATTCAAATAATTGAATATTTGCTTGTTAATTAGATATTCTGTCGAATGATTTTTTTCTTTCCGAAAAAATGGATATATAAGTCTGAATTCTAGATGGAATTATTTTCCTTTTATCTTTAATATCTAATTCGATTATGATGTACCAAACATTCTTATATTAATGTACTAGACATTTTACTTTGGTCGTTCTACCGGTGGAAAATAGATAGGAATTCAGATATAAAAAAAAGATAAGAAAAGGTAAATGGAAAACAAAGGAACTGTTCATTTTTGGTGAGCTCCTATTTAATTCTATCAATTTTTCTAATTAAATTGAAATAATAAATATTTTATAAGTAATTGAACAGGTTCAACAACAAATTTCTCGCCAAGCTGTACAAAGAGCTCTACGAACTCTGAATAGTCGTTTGAATAATGAGTTACATTTACGTACGATCGAACATAATATCGACCTGCTCCTAGCCATGAAAAACATAACTGATTAACATTATATATATATTGATATATTAATACTACTTATATATTATATATAATATAGTAGGTCTTATTTTTCAAAAGAGAATTAACTAGTGTTAATGGTAACTATTCGACCCGATGAAATCAGTAGTATGATACGTAAACAGATTGAACAATATAATAACGAGGCTCAAGTTGTGAATATTGGCACTGTACTTCAAGTAGGAGATGGCATTGCTCGTATTCATGGTCTTGATAAAGTAATGGCAGGGGAATTAGTAGAATTTGTAGATGGCACAGTAGGTATTGCCCTAAATCTAGAATCAGATAATGTATTAATATTGAAATACTGTCATGATTTCGATAATATATGAATTTTTGTATCAACAATGATAATTTAATAGAAAGAGAATTAGATAAAATCCAAACATGTTTTTTTGGATCGAGAAAACGACGTTGATATCTCCTTTTGTCTTTTGGCAAAGACATAAATAGATGCGGAACGAGCAACAAATTTTCCTTTCTAGCTCCAAAATGTTGTACAGATGGAAATATCTTCATCAAATTATATGATGATTTGTCTCTTTCAATTAAAGCTCGAGTACTTAAAAAATAGAAAAGTAACGGCAATGCTATTATCATTACAGCTTTTCTTGCTTGACGTTTGAAAACAAATATACGTATATCCCGTATAAGCAATGTACTAAGAATCCGAAAGTCAAAAAGCTTAACAACACTTTCTCGACCAGAAAATATTTGACTTAGCAATCTCACCAAATTAGATTCGTTCCATGGAACGAATATTTCCATCATGTTATCTTTAAATTTCGACTGAACGCTAAAGAACCAAACTCTTTCTCGGTTCTTTTCGATAGGGTCCATAGACCACGGTTTTTTGGGTTTCTTCATTGTTTTTTGTTTAATAAATAATAAATAAAATGTTTAAAAAAGAATATAATGAGTAAACAATGCAATATTTAGACATTAATAATATAATACCTACTTCAATATAGATACCAAAATCTTTTTTAGTGTGAAAGAGGAATAATATAACATATAAACGATTCTATATAATAGAGTAAAAAATGGATAGATAGGTATTAAATAACTATCAAATAATAAGCTAGTGAGATTAATACTTAATGAAATTAGTGATATTGATATTTTGAATATCGATATGTCCATCAATAATTTCTCCAAACGATTCTTTAATATACTAACAGCTTATTAGTATATGCAAAATAATGAGTATGAAGGATTAATGAGGTTATTTCATGATAATAATATTAGAGAGAATCTATTTAATCAAAACATTGAGTCGCAATTTAAAAGATCCAATTCGAACAAATTGGATAAAATTGAATAATGTAACGCAAGATGCAATTACCCAGCATTCATCAAGTTGGAGAATATGTCAGAAAAAAAGGTTGAATCGCTCTATTCTTCGAACTTTTGACAAGAAAAAGAATAATACTTTTGTATTGTCCATTCAGATCGAATACTTTCAACAAAGATTAGAATATCTTTTGTCCATTTCCAAACAAAACAATTTCAAAAATAGAGTGTTCAATCCAATTGAGTTATGGACTACTCAACATCGGGGTTGGTTTGGAAATCCCAATAAAATTTTTGAGAATCAAATTTATAAGGTTATCTCGGACAAGATTCAATTTTATAAGATTATCTGGGACGAGATTGTCAATCCGCAAAGAGAAAAAAAATCAATTCCTAATCTTGAATCCCCGAGAATGAATCAAAAAACACTAGTACGATCAGGTTTGGATAAGAATAAACCGATAAATGAATTGATTATTGACGTATTCGATAATGGAAAAAGTTACATGGAATTATCTAGTCTTTCGGCAATATTCGATAATTGGTTAAATCCCTTAAAACTATCTAATCAAAATTCATTGAGAGCTTCTTTTTGCAAAGCAAATACACTTGAATTTTTAGATTATTTACACCGTCCTCGTTTCAATTATAAAAAAAGATTAGCTTCTTACATAGAAAGGATTCATATCAAAAATAAGAATATAACATATGGACAATTATTAAATTTAGTTCCCAATTTAGTTCCCATTCATAACAATCCGCTTTCTTTGTATATTGCTGAAATAAGAGCTGTGTACTCAGAGAAAGAAACTATCTCACTCATAAAGTCACAAGTCAATATATTATTGGATAAATATTTACGTGACCAAGCGTTAATCCATGATTCTCATCAATCGTCTAATTTACTTCATAAATTGAATTTATTGATTGATAGTAATATAGAAATTTCGATTATAGATCTTTCTAAATATCCTTTAATAAGGCCACAAATTGTCAATTTTGACAAAAAGTCTTGCCATCCTTTTTTAAAGACCTCTGACCAGTATTCTAAAGACAAAAACAGTTTTAGTTCAAACATAGATCTTATTCAAACTCAATCTTATCCGGATGATCTACTATCTGAAATATCTTTGCGAATGAATAAATTGGGAGAAAAAGAAGAAAGTTTCAAAAACATAATGGAAGACAAAGCCATAGGTAACCTTTTGAATAAAGAGGAACTCAAGTTTTTAGTTTCAGAACTCAAGTTTTTAGTTTCTTTTAAGACCCTTCAAATAAATATTCTTTTTGAGAAATGGGGTTTGTTTCAAACATATAGGTCATGGTTATGGCTTTTTACTTCCACAGGGTGGAAATATGCTAAAAATATGTTTTTAGCTACTTTTCCGGAAATACCAATAAATATTAGTGATCAATTGGTATCAATCCCGCGCAATATTAGGCAAAATTGGAATCAAAATTT
This sequence comes from Sequoia sempervirens, assembly GCA_007258455.2. Classification (NCBI taxonomy): domain Eukaryota; kingdom Viridiplantae; phylum Streptophyta; class Pinopsida; order Cupressales; family Cupressaceae; genus Sequoia; species Sequoia sempervirens. The sequence goes on from VDFB02301231.1 coordinate 22,951, forward strand.
GACTATTTTGTCGGCACTTTCTCATCAATTTTGGACACTTATAAAGTGGGAATTTAGATAAAGAATGATTCAGATTGGTTTGTGCAGATTAACTTAATAGGATATATAGTAACTTAATAAGGTCAAAATTGAATATATAAGTTCAATATATGTTAATAATTATAATATAGATTATTTATGAAAGGAGTTATTTATATTCGAGCAAGTTTTCGCAATACCATTGTTACTGTTACAGATACACGGGGGCAAGCGGTTTCTTGGTCTTCTGCCGGTGCTTGTGGATTTAAAGGTACAAAAAGACGTTCACCATTTGCTGCTGAGACTGCAGCAGCAAATGTTGTTCATACCTTAGTAAATCAAGGTCTTCTGAAAGAAGCAGAAGTTATGATAAGTGGCCCTGGTCCGGGGAGAGAAACAGCATTACGAGCCATTGCTAAAAGTGGCATACAATTAACTTATGTACGTGATGTAACTCCTATGCCACATAACGGATGTAGACCTCCCAAAAGGAGACGTGTGTAAGAGTTGAATAAATTGAAAGAGAAAGAAATGATTAAATTATTTATTGAAATAATATTATGAATCAGAATAAAATAGCAGTCTCAATTAAGATACCAGAATTGAAGTGCGTGGAATTCAGAACAGAGAATAAGCGTTTTAATTATGGTCGTTTCACTCTATCTCCGCTTCGCAAAGGTCAAGCTAATACAATAGGCAGCGCAATAAGAAGAGTTTTACTCGGAGAAGTAGAAGGAACATGTATCACACGTGCTCAATTTCAAAATATATCAAACGAATATTCCGTGATAATAGGTATTGAAGAATCAATACATGAAATTTTGATGAATCTGAAAGAAATTGTACTTCGAAGTGATGCGTACGGAATTCGAGAAGGATGTATCCATGTTGTCGGACCAAAAAAAGTAACCGCTCAAGATATAATGTTACCACCTTCTGTGAGAATAATTGATACTACACAACATATAGCTAACATAAATAAATCAATTACCTTAAGTTTTCTATAAGAATAAATCAGAAATATTATCGGAGGTTATTCAATTGGAAAAAAATGGAATTCTCTTGAAAATCAATTAGATGGAGGGCCCAGATCAAAAATAAAAGGAGAGCCCAGATCAAAAATAAAAGGAGAGCCCAGATCAAAAATAAAAGGAGGGCCCAGATCAAAAATAAAAGAGGTTTATGCTTCTCTTATTTCAGTAAGAACAAAAAAAAGAACAAAAAAGATCATTATCAATATGATTCAAATTAGCTTGCTGAAATACCCTTTTTTCAATATGGCAAAAAGGGAAAATAGAGCAAGTTCTCAATTTTTGTTTCATAACAAATTAGATGACACTAATTCTTTTTTTTCAAATGATCAAAGTCAATTACTTAGTAAGGGAACTATTTGTTCATTACCTAATGAGAATAAAAAAGATGAATCTTTTCTGATTCTTTCTCCTTCTGATTTTTTTAAAATCGTTCTATTTAATGATTTCAAATGTTTGAATACAGTCAAAAAGTCGGATGCAAATAGAAAAATAATTGAATTGTCAGGTCTCCTGGGTCATTTACATAGTATTGCTAACCGTTTCTCATACTCTCATTTCATAACTTATAAAAAAGTGTTACTAAATGAACGCTCGATTTCTAACAATGACTCGAATACTTTCCAAGTAGCTAAATGCTACTTTATGGACGAAAAGAGGGGAATTTCTAAATTTGATTCATGCAGGAATATTATTTTCAATTTTTTCAATTTGTATTTTTCCCTATCCAATTTTTTTGAAAAAACATTTCCAGTAGTCAGCCTTGGACAATTTCTTTGTGAAAGTATATGGATATTCAAAAAGAAACAAATCCAAAGATCTGGTCAAATTGTAGTTTTTCATGAGGAATCTTTCATCATTAGATCAGCTAAACCCTATTTGGGTACTCGAGGAGCAACTCTTAATAGTTTTTATGGTAAAATTCTTTACGAAGGAGATAGATTAATAACTATCTTATACGAAAGATTAAAATCCGATGATATAATTCAAGGTCTTCCTAAAGTTGAACAATTGTCAGAAGCCCGTTCGAATACTTCAATATCGAAAAATCGAAAAAAAAATTTTCAAAAATTGAACATACACTTGGCAATATTTTTTGGAAACATTTGGGGGTCATTCAACAGTGTTAGAATAACTATGGAGCATAGTCAGAATCATTTGGTCAATGAAATTCAAAAGGTTTATCGATCCCAGGGCGTACAAATTTCTGATAAACATATAGAAATTATTGTGCGCCAAATTACATCGAAAGTTTTAGTTGTAGATGTGGAAAAGTCGGAAAATCAAAATTTGGAAAATGGACTAGGTAGTGTTTTTTTACCCGGAGAACTCGTTGGATTATCACGAGTACAAAGAATGGATCGTGCTCTAGAAAAAAGAATCAATTACCGAACCATTTTATTGGGAATGACAAACGATTATATGATAATTATCAAGGTAACCATAAATGAATCATGTTTTATAATAGTTAAGTGCATGCATTAAAGTCCATCTAATAAATAATATTAAATATAGGTCCTTAAATTATAAATCAAAACTTTATACATAAACAATGCAATATTTTATGATCAATATCATTATAAAGAATTTTGTCGTTGTTGACGCGAGTTACATGTATTTTTCTCAATTTAATACTAACTGCATTCTCTATACTAACTGCATTCTCTGCCTCCGAGAATAATATAGATAGTAGCTCATCTATTATCTTCCATTCTCTATATGAACGATCTATAATAATTTGCAGATCTAGATCAGCTAATTGGTCTCTGATAGCTTTTCCTCCAGTGGCTATTTCTCGCTCTTGAAATAGCGCAAAATCCCAAGAGAGAAAATAAGCAATATCTGTTGGCCAGGATTCTTCGTCATATTTAAGTGAACCCTCAAATCGCAATAAAGTCGGCTTGTTAACTGCGGGCCTAGTAATACAAACATTTGGATAGGGTTTTCTAATCTTTTTTTTCCCCCCCCTCAGAATCGGACATGAAAGTTTCCTCTCATCCGGCTCAAGTAACTATACCGAAATGGGAAGTGATTATGTATCATTGTGCAAAAAGATGTTTTTTGCTCTCTATAAAACTAAATAGTTACTCTTTGCTCAAGTTCCAAGTGAATTCGATTATTGGTTTATGATTCGTATTATGACATAAATATGGAATTAGTGAGCAGTCTCCTCCCTTTTGAACGATACATTTCTTTGTGAAAGACCTTCAATTCATTTGAAGTTCATAAGGGATTTACTTGTCTGTATCTCGTTAATAATTGATCCTGTAGGTTTCTGTTTTACTTCGGTGGTTACAATACTATTTGAAGCATATGTGCGATGAATAGACTCCTATAACCATATGTTCTTTTTGGTCTTGAATAAATCAAGGATAATAAGAATGAACCAGATTTTTCATTCCATTTTTTCTTAGAATAAAAGAGGTATTTTTACGAAGTCCAATTAGCAATTTAATATACAAGATATTAACCCTAGATTCATTTCTCTTTATCAACATCTTTTTAAGATGCTTCTAATTCTGAGCTTCATGCTACTCTTCCCGAGGGGCGTGTCAGAGCTAAGGGCATCCCAATTAGATTGAATAGGATGACAGTTCCTACGGATCTGTATAATCGGAGCTTGTGATCAAGTCACACATCGCAGTATACTGGTTTTTCTAATTCTTTACGAGTTGTATCTAATAGATCCGAAGCTCTTTTTTTTTCGCTTATAAACTGACTGAATATAAATAATCAGGATAATTCTTATGCTTTATCACACTGCTCTTTGGGGGTTATTTATGAACCATACAATACTGTAAGAAAGAAGATTTCATTTTTTCTTTTTCTCCTTCCTCCCCTTTTTCTTTTCTTGCATTACCAAAGACTCTTTTTCGCTTTACGAGAGATATAGGTTTATCTTTTCGTCTAAAAAAGTCTTTCGTTGATTTGATAGAACTATCTATATTTAAATAACTAGCTTATTGGCTCTTAGTAATTAATATAAAACAAATATACCAGAGACCAATTTGTTTTTATTTCGAGTTCTCTATCATTTTAGAAAAGAAGGCAAAAGCTTGATCTCAACGAGTCGCACACTAAGCATAGCACTGCTCCAAGATATTTAATTCTTTTAATTTGATCTTATAGAATTTAAGATTTATAATTGGTCAGATTATAGAAGGATATTGCTCATCTTAAACAAAGATCCAAATTTTGATCCCCAATACTCCATAGACGGTTTGAACCGCATAATAACAATAATCAATTTTAGCTCGAAGGGTCTGTAGGGGCACTCTACCTTGCATAGCCGATTCTTTACGAGCTCTCTCAATTCCGTTAAGACGACCTTTAATTTGTATTTTAATACCTTCTACATCTGCCTTTTCAGCCAGTTCAATAGCTTTTTTCATTATTTTTCTTATTTCAACTCTCTCCTTTAGTTGTAGAGCAATATATTCCGCAAGAATTTTGGGTTCTCTATAAGGTTTCTCCACTTTTTCTATATAAATGATAAGTTCTCTGTTTACAGAATCAAGCATACTTGGTACAAGCATATTTTGTACTTCCTTTCTTAATTGCTTAATTTCTTCTTCTTCATCTTTTTCTTTACCCTGTTTTTCTTTACCCTTTTTTCTTTTTTACTTATGAATTGGAAAAATGGAAAGGAACGAATAGAGTTCTTTCCTCTAGCTCTATGAGCTATAGAAATATTTCCTTCTTGTTGTTCCTATTTATTCGTAGAAATAATGTAGTAGTAAAAAAGCATAGAGATTCATAAAATAGTTAGAAATATTACTATGAGTAAGGTTCAAGACGTAATAATATTCAATAGAATTGATTTTGTGAACAGTCTCTAGTGAAGAGCAGGGAGGAAGAAAAGCTAACTTGCTTTTCCGGCAATTGTTCTGTTTCTACTTATTACATTCAGAAGATAATTTTAGGATAAGAAAAAAATCGAATAGAAACAACTTCGGGTTATCATGCATTTACTTATATTGTATTAGTTGAGTTTAACAGAATAAAATCTGTGCCAATAAGGAATCTTCGGAACCCGATTTGTTGAAAGGGATGATGGATGAAAAATTGTCCATAAATATACAAATCAGCGTATACCCTTTGATTCTATCAGATAGGGTGCTCGGAAAAGGTTGGAATAGTTAAATAGGAGGATCACTATGACTATAGCCCTTGGAAAGTCTTCCAAAGAGGAACAAACTTTATTTGATATTATGGATGACTGGCTACGCAGAGACCGTTTTGTCTTTGTGGGTTGGTCCGGTCTATTGCTTTTTCCTTGTGCTTATTTTGCGCTAGGTGGATGGTTCACGGGTACAACTTTTGTGACTTCGTGGTATACTCACGGATTGGCTAGCTCCTATTTGGAAGGTTGTAATTTTTTAACTGCTGCAGTTTCTACGCCTGCTAATAGTTTAGCACATTCTTTGTTGCTATTATGGGGTCCTGAAGCACAAGGAGATTTTACTCGTTGGTGTCAATTAGGTGGTCTATGGACTTTCGTTGCTCTTCATGGTGCTTTTGGTCTAATAGGCTTCATGTTACGCCAATTTGAACTTGCTCGATCTGTACAATTACGACCTTATAATGCAATTGCGTTCTCTGCTCCGATTGCTGTTTTTGTTTCCGTATTCTTGATCTATCCATTAGGTCAGTCTGGTTGGTTTTTTGCGCCTAGTTTTGGCGTAGCAGCTATTTTCCGATTTATCCTCTTTTTTCAAGGTTTTCATAATTGGACCTTGAATCCATTTCATATGATGGGAGTTGCTGGAGTATTGGGTGCTGCTCTTCTATGTGCTATTCACGGTGCTACCGTGGAAAATACTTTATTTGAAGACGGTGATGGTGCAAATACATTCCGTGCTTTTAACCCAACTCAAGCCGAAGAGACTTATTCTATGGTCACTGCGAACCGTTTCTGGTCCCAAATTTTTGGGGTTGCTTTTTCCAATAAACGTTGGTTACATTTCTTCATGTTATTTGTGCCGGTGACCGGTTTATGGATGAGTGCCATTGGAGTAGTTGGCCTAGCTCTAAACTTACGTGCTTATGATTTTGTTTCCCAGGAGATTCGTGCAGCAGAAGATCCTGAATTTGAGACTTTTTATACAAAAAATATTCTTTTGAACGAAGGTATTCGTGCTTGGATGGCGGCTCAGGATCAGCCTCATGAAAACCTTATATTCCCTGAGGAGGTTCTACCCCGTGGAAACGCTCTTTAATGGAACTCTAACTTTAGCTGGTCGTGACCAAGAAACCACTGGTTTCGCTTGGTGGGCCGGTAATGCCCGACTCATTAATTTGTCAGGCAAATTACTTGGGGCTCATGTGGCTCATGCCGGATTAATTGTATTCTGGGCTGGAGCAATGAATGCATTTCGAACTTTCTTTACATCTAGTGATTAAGTTACTATATATCTCAAACTTTTTATTTTAGCTACTCACTCATTTGTTTGGATTAGCTAAATTACGTAATACTAATTTTCTTAAATATAGAAACTTCAATAGTCAATCTCGGATTTTCCACTTATATCGTGATTCGCCTTGATGCTGAAAGGTTCTATTTCTGTCGTTCGATCAGAACGATTGTTAAAATCTCATATCGGTTCGAATAACTGGGTATTCCATTTTAACTGTATCTTTCCAAATAAGGGTTGCTAACTCAATGGTAGAGTACTCGGCTTTTAAGTGCGACTATGGTCTTTTACACGTTTGGATGAACTACTCAATTCGTCTATACCATCGGTAAAATTAGTAAGACGGCGACTGATTCTGAAAAGTCAATAAAATGGAAAAAACAGCATGTCGTTCTAAGAATCTCGACTTTCTTTTTTGATCAGAAGCGGATTTTATCCAAGGAATTCAATGCATGTGTAAATGCATATTATTTACATGTGTCCATAATTTGTTTGAACAAATGGATTCATTTTGAAATAAGATCAAATAAATTTGAGAGTGCAAGTGATTAAGTCAAGTGAGTCAATGGATAAAGCTGGATGGCTTGAATCATAAGTAAAACCAGAAGAACGAGCTTCTGTTCCTCATTTCAACGAGGAATTCCCTTTACTAATCGGAAGTTAAGAGCCTTTTAGTCACCGATAAGGGAAGTTTTTCCCTGTAGTAAATCAGGGATTTCTACATCCACAATGAGTCCTAAGTACTCGAACGCATTTCAAACTATCTCCTATTTTGGAAGTTTGGGTAAAGGACTAAAGAATAGTTAATTGAGCCGTATGAGGTAGGAAACTCTCAAGTACGGTTCTAAGGGAAGAAAACTTTGACAAGTTGATCTATCCCGACCGAGGAGAACAGGCCATTCAACAGGGAGATCCTGAAATTGCGGAAGCTTGGTTTGATCAAGCTGCTGAGTATTGGAAACAAGCTATAGCGCTTGCTCCAAGCAATTATATCGAAGCACAAAATCGGTTAAAGATTACAGGACGTTTTGGAGAATGAAAATCTCTCGATTACTATACTGGGAAATCGTCAAGATTATGAAATTCAGAATAAATAAATTTTTCATACTATTCGAGTGAATTAGCTTCTCTTATTGCATTGTCATTATAGAAAAATATATTGAAAATATAACAAAGAATATTTTCTTTGGATCGTTAATGAAAAGGATCTTCAAGAAAATTAATACTCTAGCTTAGATTAACTATATTAATATTTGATAATAATTTTGTTATAAGGTAACCATAATCTGTGATTCGCTTACATTTGCTGATGCACTAAATATAGGTCCTTAAATTATAAATCATAACATACGGTAATTTACATTCGTTTGGTGATGACATTAGCCTATATAAATTGCTATCATTTTTTTTTCTTGAAAATAGCTCGCTTACGGGAAATAGAAATGCGAGCGCGCGAAATTCGCGTAAATGGATACTCTCAAATACAACAAGAAAAAGACTATCTTATCAATGTTGCTTCTGTTAATTTGAAACAATTAGAAAATTCAAAGAATGAGACCGTTCACTTTGAACAACAAAGAGTAATTGAACAGGTTCAACAACAAATTTCTCGCCAAGCTGTACAAAGAGCTCTACGAACTCTGAATAGTCGTTTGAATAATGAGTTACATTTACGTACGATCGAACATAATTAGTTATATATACATTGTAAGTCAACTATTTACAAAAATATTATCAACTATTCAATGAAATTAATAATTATTAACTAAATATAATTAATGATCACTAATCTATAATATTTTTTAGGGGTGATAGTGGAAAAGTTGACAGATAAGTTACCTTTACTGCCACTATACAAAACCGTACATGAGAATTTCACCTCATACGGCTTCTCGTTCAATTCTTTTGAAGTAGGACATTTTTGTTTTTCGAGTATTCCCTTTCTTCATTATGAAAACTTGATTAGACAGTTTTCGTGTTTTAACATGAATGATTCTATATATTCCATTTTTTTTGTAACAAAATAACTCTATTAAAAAGAATGAGAATGACAACCTTTTTTTATCCATTATTAGTAATTTAATTATCGATAGTTTATTTTGTATAAGCTCTAATTCAAATAAAATATTGAAAGAGTAAATATTCGCCTGTAAGATACTTATTGAGCAGTACCGATATATAATAAAAGAGGTATTTGTATCCTCATATTATATGTATATGATATGTGTAATGAGTAAATACAGATTTATTCCTATATAACAGAGGATCTCAATATTTATTATCGAATTTGGCCATAGATTCTTCACAAGGAGCCGGATGAGAAGAAACTTTCATATCCGGTTCTGAAATAGAGATGGGATTCAATTTATGATAGTTGGTACAAAACATCAAACAGCTGATGCAGCTAAATTAGCTGCTTTAGCAGCTCGATGTCATTATGTAAATAAAAAATGGCTCGCGGGTATGTTAACTAATTGGTTTACTACAGAAGCAAGACTTGAAAAATTCAAAAAAACGAAAAAAAAAAATACGGGAGGATTTGATCGATTTACGAAGAAAGAAGCAGCAATACTCAAGAGAGAATTGAACAAATTGCAGGAGGATCTAGGGGGGATTAGATACATGACAAAATTGCCCGATATTGTAATAATTCTCGATCAAAAAGGAGAATATACTGCTATTCGGGAATGTAGAACTCGGTATTCTGTACTAAAATAACTTATATAACTCTTTTTTTGGTTTTAAATTATGATATTGATAATTTATATTGAGTATGCTAATTATGGAGCTTTAAATATTTAAGAACTTCGATGTTGATGCTTTTGTGATACAAAGTCTCAAGGAACAGGAGGAGGAAAAACAACGTAAGCTCGCAGCAATCCAAAAGATTAAAGAGGAAAAAAAGAAAAGAAAGGAGGAAAGACGAAAGACGAAACAAGAGAGATTACAAAAGCTTGAATCGGCGACTAATCCGGAGGAAGTTAAAAACCTCAAAAGGGCGTTCAAGATAGAAGATCAACGAAAGCGTTGGGAGAGGATGGAAGAAGTAAAGAAAGGTAGAGAACGACAAAAGAAAGAGATGATAGCTCGGCAGCGTGAAAGACAGGCTGCTCGAAAGCTCAGAATAGAAAGAGAGATAAAAAAACGGGAAAAGCTTCGACAAAAGTATGGTAAATCTACTCGTAATTCTAAATTGGCTAAAATTGAAAAGAGAATAAATGATTTTCTAGTTCGAGACTTTGATAAAATATATGGTTTGGAAAAAAATCTCGATAAGATAAATACGAAAAAAGAAGAAATCCGAATAAAGATAAAAAACCTCATTTTGGAACGAGATGCTAAGATAAATGCCAGGGGTGATAAGAATGCGTGGGATAAAGTGAAATCGAAATTGGATTCACTGAATAAGAAGAAGAAAAAGAGGCTTCCAACACAAGAAGCCAAGAGTAACCCGAAAGAACGGAAGAAAGAAAAAAACCCCAAAATACAACGCCGGAAAGAGAGAGAACGCTTTGAAAGAAAAGGTAGAAGACCCGAAGAACTCGGGAAAAGAGAAACTAAGCAAGCAGATACACCAGAGAACGAAACAGAGAAATTGCCATATCCAGAAATGGGGAAAAATTTTCGAGTTTGGAAACCAAAATATAAAGTCCAAAAACTGCCACTAGCTCCTTGGTTTTCTAAGAGCAAAAATGCGGCTCGTTTCTTGGATAAAAAGAAATTAGGCACAATCTCAAGGATAAGCTTATCTTGTAATCGTAATTTATTTTTGATTGTTTCTCGATCTTGAGTGAGATTTACAAAAAGACCTTGGATAGTACCACAATCTACTTTACGTACAACGAGGTGTTGTACTACTTCAACAAGTCTACGTGTGAGGTATCCAGCATCCGCTGTTCGTATAGAAGTATCCACAACTCCTTTACGAGCACCGTAACATGAAATAATATATTCCGTTAAAGAAAGTCCTTCACGGAAATTCCCTTGAATGGGTAGATCCACAATCTTTCCTTGAGGATCTGACATTAATCCTCTCATACCTACTAATTGGTGAACCTGAGATGTACTTCCTCTAGCTCCTGAAAAGGACATCATATGTACTGGATTAAGAGGATCAGTCATCCTAAAATTCGGATTCATTTCTCGTCTCAAATATTCACTGGTAGCATGCCATATCTCAATCAATTGACGTAATTTTTCCACTGCATGTACATTCCCATAATCATGCTGTCTTTCCGAAGCAAACCCTTGTTGCTGCGCATCTTGGATAAGCCATGCTTTAGATGGTGTTGTTAAAAGATCATCAATTCCTAATGAAATAGCTGCATCAGTAGCTTGCTGGAAACCTAAAATCTTCAGTTGATCTAATATATGTGATGTATATGTCATTCCAAATTGATTTACGAATCTTCTAATAAGGTGCTTCATAACAAATTTATCCATCCCTTTATTAAAAAAGGGCACTTCAAAGGGAAAGGACACTTTGACGAAATTAGGTTGTGCCATAAGAAGAAAATATCACCATTTTTGGAAGCAGGATTCAGCAATGAGTTTAAGCCGATAGAAGTTAACATTTCCCTATTATCGTTCCTTGTGACGAACGATCTCCAACAAGATAAATGGTTTCAACTATTCTCGCTATTAGAATCAGAATACAAATATCTAAGCAATTCAAATATATAATAGTGCACAAGATCTAGTAATTTATATATAAGCAATTCAAATATATAATAGTGCACAAGTTTCTAATTAAATTTATATATTTCTAATTCAGATGAAGATGATTATGTAATATGCATTAATGCTGATAAAGAGCACAATTTATATACATTCTAATTTTCTATGGATAGAATGAAAATAGAAATTATCAAAATGAATAGTAATATATTAATATGGATATTAATATACAAAATAAAGATAAAAATATATAGGAAGATATACGTCCCCCTCCTAAGCATCTCATTCCCTCCCCTACAAAAAGACCTAAAAAACCTACTCCATTTGGGATTCCATCAATTGCCCATTGATCAAATGAATGACTTGTTTCAGCTAATCCTACATCTAATGTCTCTAAAAACTGATCCTAAATACAATATTATAATCACATATCGCTATATAGTCCAATAGTGGAAGAGAAAGTGAAGAGAAAGTGGATCAAAAGGATAGAATATTGAAATATTCATATCGATCTATGTCTTATAGATATAAGACATATCAATACATTTTTATTATCAGACAATTGACATTAATTGATCTAATAGATGTATGATCGAACATTTTTTCTTTTTCAATTCAATAGAAGACGGTTACCCAAATCAGAAAATGTTAAAAACATGATTTCCTGTGTAGTCCTATTGTATCATATATAAATATAGTTTAATTCTATTTATTTAACTATAATAAAGGTGGATATAGACATTTGTATTTTATTTGTAAATGTAAATGATAGTAAAGGAGAAATATTTATGTATGAAGTTCAATATCTAGATTTAGTACTTACAGAAAAAAGTGTTAGTCTATTTGAAAAAAATCAATATATTTTAAATGTCGATTCGGGATCGAATAAAACAAAGATCAAAAATTGGATTGAACTTTTCTTCAATGTTAAAGTAATAGGAGTCAATAGTTATTACATTCTATTTATTTTATCGATGAAATTGACTTTGCTTATTTATTAGATGGACTTAGACAAATGTAGAAGTACAAGTATGAGATTATAAAAAAAATGGATATCAAAGCTTTCCATAAATAAATGGAATTCTTCGCCGTGAGTAATAGTAATTAATCAATTTTATTGTTTTCCTTCTTATCTTATATATATTCTCTTTTTTCATGTAGAGCCTGTCTAGATGGACATACATAGATAGATACATATAGATCTATGTCTACGTGCATAAACTTTTTTCATACCGGGCGGGATATGTTTCATTCTTTTTTTTTTTTATGTTTGTATATGCGTTCCCTTTTCTAATCGAATCTTGATATTTGAAATTGACAAATATTATTGTATTATCTTAATTATTTAAATAGGTAAAACAAAAGCATAAACGATCTCTCCAGCGCATAAATGGTTGGGAATTCACGTTTTCATCATCCTTGGTAAAATCAAGTCCACCACGGAGACATTCATAAACCGCTCTACCATAATTCTTGGCAGATAGACCCAATTTTGGTTTGATAGTACATCCCAACAAAGGACGACCATATTTGTTTAATTTATCTCTTTCCACTTGAATACCATGTGGTGGTCCTTGGAAAGTTTTTGAATAAGCAGGAGGAATTCGTAAATCTTCCAGACGTAGAGCCCGTAAGGCTTTGAATCTAAATACATTACCTACAATAGAAGTGAACGGATAATCGAAATCGCATTTGTTTTGGTAGATTTGCTCTTCAGGCATTGGAACCTGTTTGGATCACATCTGGGCAGATAGAAGCAGGACGACGAGCAATTACTCGTTATGCCCGTCGCGGTGCCAAAATATGGATACGTATATTTCCCGACAAACCTATTAGAACGAGACCTGTAGAAATACGTATGGGTTCGGGGAAAGCCAAGGGATCTCCAGAATATTGGGTATCCGTCGTCAAACCAGGTCGAATACTTTATGAAATAAGTGGAGTATCAGAGACTATAGCTAGAGCAGCTTTTCAAATCGTTGCGTATAAAATGCCTATACATACTAAATTTATTACTAGTTTGCGTAAATAATGCCGAACCAAAGAGATATTTCTGGTAGAAAAAGATTATTTAATTGATAAGAAATACTTTTTTTCTGCCGAGGTAACAATTCTTTTGGAGGAAAAATGATTCCAAAAAGCGGATACCTTAAAGCTTGTACCATTATTACGATATATTCGGGAATTTATAAGAAAGTATTTTTATTTATGAAGTATGTATTTATATATGCTTATATTCGTGAGTATCGAGCATTATTCGTGCTTCCCGTGAGTATGTAGAAATCTACTCGATAATCTTCTTCCATTAATTCTCGTATGTGCTTCTGGCGGAGCGCGCATGCAAGAAGGAAGTTTTAGCTTAATGCAAATGAATAAAATAGCTGCTGTGTTGCATACATATCAAAAAGAGGATAATTTACTATATATTTCAGTTCTTACATCTCCTACAACTGGTGGAGTCACTGCTAGTTTTGGTATGTTGGCTAATGTCACGATTGTCGAGCCTAATGCATACATTGCATTTGCAGGTAAAAGAGTTATTGAGCAGACATTAAACCAGATAGTAGATGATGAAGATCAAATATCTGATTCTTTATTTGATTTTGGAATGTTTGATACCATGGTTCCACGAGCTCTTTTAAAAAAAGTTCTGAGCCAGATAATCGAAATATACCTGTTGACTGATATGTTGGAGGACTAATTATTATTATAAATTGGCAATAAGTAAAGGGATTATCGGTATGAACCTTATCCGTCCTTAAATACATTTCATTTGAAGATAATGGACCTCGAAGGGACACATACACAAATAATTTATGCTTTGAGTCTATGAATATATAAGCCGAGACATCTCCTTAATTATAGTATTTAATTATTAAAATACTAATAATCTATCACCATGATAAGATCTATACAAGTTATATAGTAATTGTTGTACCACTAAGGATAATATTCCGTGATAATAGGTATTGAAGAATCAATACATGAAATTTTGATGAATCTGAAAGAAATTGTACTTCGAAGTGATGCGTACGGAATTCGAGAAGGATGTATCCATGTTGTCGGACCAAAAAAAGTAACCGCTCAAGATATAATGTTACCACCTTCTGTGAGAATAATTGATACTACACAACATATAGCTAACATAAATAAATCAATTACCTTAGATATATCATTACAAATTGAAAAAGGTCGCGGATATATTATCCAAAATCCAAATAATTACAATTCTAAGGATGGAATTTTTCCTATAGATGCTGCCTTTGTCCCTGTTCAAAATGTCAATTACAGTATTCACTCCTATTGGAGCGAAAATGAGATACAAGAAATTCTATTTCTTGAAATATGGACGAATGGAGGATTAGCGCCTAAAGAAGCACTTTATGAAGCGTCTCGGAATTTGATTGATTTTTTCCTTCCCTTTCTGAATGCAAAGGAAGAGAACATCGATGGAACAAACAGTTTAAGCGACAATATTACTCCTTCCTTACCTATTTCGCATATATCGACTGATACGAAGAGAATAGATTTTGATCAAATGTATATTGACCAATTAAACTTCTCTACTAGGGTATATAACTGCCTCAAAAAGGCCAATATAAATACAGTGTCGGACCTCTCGAATTACAGGCGAGAAGATTTAATGAAAATCAAACATCTTGGGGAACAATCTGTCAAAGAAATATTGGAATTTATGCGAAATATTGGAATTGATTCACCGGGGAATCCGGTTTAGATTTATCAATAAATAGTTATATTGAATCTATCCATTCATTCCTTTCTTTTAAGTTCTTCTGGAAAGTAATTGGAAGAAATCTTTGACCATTTTATAGCAATATTAGAAAATATCTTATTCAAAAAAATATATCTAGGGAGAGACCATTTGTCTTAAAGCAAAGCAACTACTCCCTAGATATATAAACAAAAGATTTCCCTCCTCTCCTATATTAATTTAATATTCTAAATTATATCAAATTGGAAAAGACCTAGAGTTAAAGATTCATCGATAGGTAACGTTGCCCCAATACCTAACCAAAGAGCTACTGCGGTACCGATTAAGAATACTGTTGTAGCTACTGGACGACGAAATGGATTTTGAAATTGATTCACATTCTCCAAGAAAGGGACTGTCAATAGTCCTGCAGGTACTGAAGCCATTAAAAGAACGCCTAATAATTTATTAGGTACTGTACGAAGTATTTGAAATACGGGGAAAAAATACCATTCGGGTAATATTTCCAAAGGAGTTGCAAATGGATTTGCCGGTTCACCAATCATTGATGGTTCTAGAACTGCTAAACCTACGGTACATGCAATAGTACCAAAAATAACTACTGGAAAAATATATAAGAGATCATTGGGCCAAGCGGGCTCGCCATAATAATTATGTCCCATGCCTTTAGCTAATTAAATTATCATTGTTATTGAGCCATTCTTTTCTATACTTATTCAAGAACAATGCAGCAATTGTCATTGATCAGAAAGGAAATCCAAGAGGAACTCGAGTTTTTGGTTCAGTTACTGAGGAATTAAGAGAATTGAATTTCACCAAAATAATTTCATTGTCTCCTGAAGTATTATAATTATACACTATGTAGAAGTAATGTCAGGCATATTCCTAAAAAAAGATAAACATGTCTTTATATTGAGCTTGTAAATTCCTAAGAATTAGTTCGTCATGGGTAACGATACTATTGCTAATCTAATGACTTATATAAGAAATGCTGACATGGTAAAAAAAAAAACAGTTCGAGTGGCAGCTACTACTATTACCGAGAACATCACAAGGATTCTTCTACGAGAAGGTTTTATAGAACATGTTAGGGAACATCGAGAAGGTAAAAAATCTTTTTTTGTTTTAACTTCAAAATCTAGGGGAAGGACGCAAAAGAGATATATAACCGCTTCAAAGCGCATTAGCAAACCTGGTCTGAGAATCTATTCTAATGCTCGAGAGATTCCTAAAGTTTTAGGTGGAATGGGAATTGCAATCCTTTCTACTTCGCAAGGAATAATGACTGATCGAGAAGCCCGACAAAAAAAAATAGGAGGGGAATTATTATGTATTTTATGGTAACTCCAAAACAAAAAGTAAATAGCTGAAGAGCCTTGTATTTTTGCCTCCAATATTGGAATGCCGCCAAAATAATATTGACAAAAGAGTTTCTTCATGATATTCATGAATACTGAATATTATTCAGTGTCAGCAATTTGGCTGACAAAAAAAAGCTATTTAATAAATATTCAATTTATAAAAAAAAAGAAACAAATTCTTTATTTTTTGTTATGTTAAATGTCTTTTATTTAAACATAATGAAATTTTTTTCCTCTTTTAGAAATCAATGTAATAGTTAATAACTTTCCCTACTTTTCAAATTGAAATCACTGCAAAAAAATAATCACTGCAAAAAAATAATCACTGCAAAAAATAATCACTGCAAAAAAATAGGAGTCTAGTTCAAAATGGGTACCAAAAAGAATTTTGTCGTTGTTGACGGCGTAGTTACCACAGCATATCCTAATGGTATGTTTTTAGTCCACCTAGATAACGATTTCGAGGTTTTAACGGTTGTATCAGGTAAAATGAGATATCGAACAATACGAGTAGTACCGGGAGATAGAGTGAGAGTTGAATTATCTGTTTACGATTTAAGCAAAGGACGTATAATATATAGACATCCCGTCAAACGAAATGATGACGATGACTTTATATCTGCTACCGATCAATATTGAGGCCCATTAAATCTATAAAAAAGAACAAGATTTTAGCATTAAATAAAGGACCACAAATATGAATCTCGATGCTAATTCTGAATAGCCTAGTAAATCAACTCTATTACATAAATTGATTCCTTATTTTTGCCCATAAGCAGATTTGATCGTATCAGCCCGAACTTTCAATAATTGATCTTTATGGTGCTTTCTCTATCAATTGAATTGATTTTTTTATCCATGGACTATCCAGGCATTTACCCATTCATATTTGGGCTCCTATGAGGGATATTCTTTTGACTACAGCTGATAAAAAACCGTTGTTTTGGACGGTGCATATGTAGAAAGCCTCTTTTTTTTTTTTCTTTTCCGTAGTTTTAAACGAATTCATTCTATAGTACAGATAGCCGCACGTAATGACAGATCAAGGCCGTATTATTAAGAGCTTGTGGTAAAGACGGGTTTCGTTCTAATGCCTGGAAATAATATTCCAAAGCCTTAGTATGTTCCCCATTACTCGTGTGGATAAGACCTATATTATACAGTATATAACTTCGGTCATAGGGGTCAATTTCCGGTCGCATGGCTTCATAATAATTTTGTAAAGCTTCCGCGTATTCCCCTTCGGATTGAGCTGACATTCGTTACGGTCGTTCATTCAATTGAAATGATCTCCGCTTCAAAACCGTACATGAGAATTTCACCTCATACGGCTCCTCCTTTTTTTACAGAATAAGGGGAATAATCCCTTTAATTGACAAAAAAAAGGATTTTCCTATATTAATGAATTAACAGGAACTAGTGTATTTCCGATGAATCTCTAGCCATCCTTCTTGCAAAGATTTTTTTCTAAATACCAAGTATTTTAACTTAGCACTACAAACATAACCTCTAACAATTTCTTTGTTCTTAACGCACTGTATTTTACAGGGATTATTCACTTCAACAGTCTCCGATGGTTCTAGCGGTATCCGAAGTACAAACGAGATGGATGTTTGTTGCCTCAACCATTCTAACTAGACCTTCATAAAAAGGTCATGTGTATTATAACGAAGCATTTGTGTTGTCGATTTTAACGCGTAGTGCTTTTTCCCCTATGCGTACCTATCATATAGGTTTGGCCATTAACATCTATGTAATAGGTATAACCTTTTGTCCGCCCGTTAACCCCAAAGGAACTAAAACAATGGAACAATTTTTATTTTTTTTTAAAAGAATATGATAACATACTTAAGAACTATAACATGACAACATATTAAGAGGCACACTTGTTCCAATGGGGTACACGAAGTGACATGACTACACTAACCCATAACATGATAATAAGTTAAACCATAATTAAACAGTTACCTATATCCATTCATTCTCATTTCATCGTTTAAGATATCCATTAAACAATAACTACATTCATGACATAAGTACATATGATAACACATGTGATGATAAAGATATAAAGTGTTACATGTTTTGATAGCTACAACATAACATATCCAACTATTACAAGTGATCGCTCCTGAATCATAACATGGCTCGAATATACATTACATCCCAAATAATAATAATATACAACTAACTGAAGGTACACCTCAATGACCACATATCCAAATTACATCGAGGTCACCCCATCACACGTGGGAGACGATACATCAATAAATACACTAAATACATTACAACTGAAGTATATACAACTATCTGGTACATAAGAATAACTAGATCATCAACATCTTCAAAAAGCCCTGCAATAAAGATACACCTGCAATAGAAAAAGGGAAACCCAACGGGGTGCGAAGCACGTTCCACCCAACCACCCCCGTGCTGAGAGTAGGCAAGGAAGGGTCCCCGACCAAGTACGACTAACAAAACAAAAACTAACTCCAAGAAGAATAACTTAACACCAGAGACCACATAGAACACAACAATGGCAAATCCAAAAGGCACAACAAACCACTGAAGAACATAACAACCAGGCATAATCACAACCTCAATGAAACTCCAGACATAATATCGAAACTCAAGACATAAAACCAAATACTACTTCCAACAATAATCAAAGACAAATCAATAAATCACTTCCAGAGGACTTCAGTAAATCAACACAAATAGAATGTTAGAGTAGAGTGTCATCGCATGGTTTCACATGGATTCTCCAGACAACCTATTACAAGGTGCCGCCTCCATCTCTACATGGATTCTCCAGACATCCAAGTTAAGGTGCCGCTTCCATCTATGGTTCTCCAGACGGCCTATCTCAAGGCGCCGCTCCATAGGGTCACTCATGCGGAGTCATTGACCTTTCGTGAGGACAAGGTAATGACCTTGCCAACCACGGCCTTCTCAGTCCCCTTTAGTCTGTGATAGCACTAACAGGCGGACGAGGCTTCACAATTATCTTGTTAATGTTTAATTCCCACCCGAGGTTTATTACTTAAGTTATCACTGATTTATCCAACTCTATGTGGGTTACCCTGACAGCCCCTTTGTGCGCCGGCCCCCACTAGAGCCACTCTCTCTAAACACTCAATCCCAAAATAACCAACACAAAAAGTACTGCATCAACAAAACATGATTGAACCAACACATGGATCCTCCGCGAGGCATAACCATCTCGCCATAACACATGAAACATAACCACAACTGGTACAATCCATCATCAAGTAAATCATAACTATGGTCAACACATAGACCCAACATCAAAATACGAGATCACAATTCATCTCAGATTCCCGCCTCTGGAAGCCCTAAATAACCACTTAGCCTCCTATGAAAATACAATACAACTAGGGTTCTCCCACACGACCCAATGATACAATGAAGAGTATCACAATGGACATAAAGAAAAATCACAAAAGTACATAACTTACAGACCACGCCAACAACTACAAGCACAACAAGTTCCACCAACTTCTTAAACCAAAACTCGAACAAGTTCGCCTAAATCCAAAACACTCAAAATATTCTCAATTCTTAAAATCACACTATAACATTGCATCCTTTAATTTTTTACAAATCAATTTAATAATAATCACAAGTATACTTCCAATTACTTCAATTAAACTATAATATAATATCTTGTACAATAATAAATTTATTTCTAATTTTCTAATTAAATTATAACATTGCAAAATATTGAAATATTAAAATTTATTTTCCAACATAACGACTTATATAACTATTCAGTACATATACAGATATTTATATAAACACATATATACGCCTTCACATATATCCATATATACTATTAACACAAATATTTAAAATTCATTATCAAGTTAATCAATAAATTAATAAGTATTATATATTAATAAATATATATATATATTAATATATATATATATATATATTAATAAATATATATATTTATTAATATAACAAATAGATATACATGTATATTAATAAATATATAAGTTATTATTAAACTGTAAGAATTAATTTATATAAAGCATAATAAAAACGCATTAAAAAGAAAAAAAAATAAACAAAATATATTAA